>OZ010787.1:139290396-139467520 GCA_963932465.1 Maratus speciosus | reverse complement strand
GGAATGGAGAAAATGTCAAAATTTCATTGAATCACGAAAAAATAGCAAACTTCGTCGAACAGGTGCGGGGAAAAGGAGAGTTTTGTTGATCAGGTATGAAAAAAAGGGAATTTTGTTGATTGGGTGTTGAAAAATAGTGAATTTTGTCAATAAGGTGTGAAAAAATAGCGAATTTCACTGGTCGGGTATGAAAAGATAGCAAAATTTGTCAATCTGGCGTAGAAAAATCGCGAATTTGTTTGATCGGGCATAGAAAAAGTGCGAGTTTTGTCGATAATGTGCGGAAAAATCTCAAATTTCTTTGATTCACTGAAAAATAGTGAACTACACGTTGATCAGGCGCAGGAAAAAAGGGGAATTTTGTTGAATGGATATGGAAAAAAAGAAAATTTTGTTGAACAGGTGTAGAAAATTATGAATTTTTTCTATTAGAAGTGGAAAAATCTCAAATTTCGTTGATTCACGGAAAAATAGCGAACTTCGTCGATCAGGCACGGAAAAAAAGGAATTTTGTGTTTTATCGGGTGTAGAAAAATAGTAAATTTTGTCAGATGGGTGTGAAAAGATAGCGAATTTTGTCAATTGGGTGCAGAAAAATTGGAATTTTATCGATTGGCTTTGGAAATATTGTGAATTTTGTCAATCAGGTGTCTAAATATCCCAAAGTTTTTCTTATAGGGCATGGAAATTTACAAAAATTGTCTTCAAAAGGTATACAGTAAATTAAACTTTGAAGTTAATTAAAAAAATATATATGTTCATGACAGTGGGTGTCGAAAAATAGCGAATTCTGTCAATTGGGTGGGAAAAAATAGCGAATTTCGCTGGTCGGGTATGAAAAGATTGCGAAACTTGCCAATCCGGCGTAGAAAAATCGCGAATTTGTTTGATCGGGCATAGAAAAAGTGTGAATTTTGTCGATAATGTACGGAAAAATCTCAAATTTTATTGATTCACGAAAAAATAGCAAACTTCTTCACTCGCAGGCGCGGGAAAATAGGAGAATTTTGTTGATCATGTGTGTAAAAAAGGGAATCTTGTGGATTGGGTGTTGAAAAATAGTGAATTTTGTCAATTGGGTGTGAAAAAATAGCGAATTTCGCTGGTCGGGTATGAAAAGATTGTGAAACTTGTCAATCCGGCGTAGAAAAATTGCGAATTTGTTTGATCGGGCATAGAAAAAGTGTGAATTTTGTCGATAATGTGCAGAAAAATCTCAAATTTCGTTGATTCACGGAAAAATAGCGAACTTCGTCGATCAGGCGCGGCAGAAAAGGGGAATATTGTTGAACGGGTGTGGAAAAAAAGGGAATTTTGTTGAAAAGGTGCAGAAAATCGTGAATTTTGTCGATTAGGAATGGAGAAAATGTCAAAATTTCATTGAATCACGAAAAAATAGCAAACTTCGTCAAACAGGTGCGGGGAAAAGGAGAGTTTTGTTGATCAGGTGTGAAAAAAAGGGAATTTTGTTGATTGGGTGTCGAAAAATAGTGAATTTTGTCAATAAGGTGTGAAAAAATAGCGAATTTCACTGGTCGGGTAAGAAAAGATAGCCAAATTTGTCAATCTGGCGTAGAAAAATCGCGAATTTGTTTGATCGGGCATAGAAAAAGTGGAGTTTTGTCGATAATGTGCGGAAAAACCTCAAATTTCGTTGTTTCACTGAAAAATAGTGCACTACGTTGATCAGACGCAGGAAAAAGGGGAATTTTGTTGAATGGATATGGAGAAAAAGGAAATTTTGTTGAACAGGTGTAGAAAATTATGAATTTTGTCGATTAGGAGTGGAAAAATCTCAAATTTCGTTGATTCACGGAAAAATAGCGAACTTCGTCGATCAGGCGCGGCAGAAAAGGGGAATATTGTTGAACGGGTGTGGAAAAAAAGGGAATTTTGTTGAAAGGGTATAGAAAATCATGAATTTTGTCGATTAGGAATGGAAAAAATCTCAAAATTTCATTGAATCACGAAAAAATAGCAAACTTCGTCGATCAAGTGCGGGAAAAAAGGAGAGTTTTGTTGATCAGGTGTGAAAAAAAGGAAATTTTGTTGATTGGGTGTCGAAAAATAGTGAATTTTGTCAATAAGGTGTGAAAAAATAGCGAATTTCACTGGTCGGGTATGAAAAGATAGCAAAATTTGTCAATCTGGCATAGAAAAATCGCGAATTTGTTTGATCGGGCATAGAAAAAGTGCGAATTTTGTCGATAAATTACGGGAAAATCACAAATTTCGTTGATTCATGGAAAAATAGTGAACTACGTTGATCAGGCGCTGGAAAAAAAGGAAATTTTGTTGAACAGGTGTAGAAAATTATGAATTTTGTCGATTACGAGTGGAATAATCACAAATTTCGTTGATTCACGGAAAAATAGCGAACTTCGTCGATCAGGCACGGAAAAAAGGGAATTTTGTGTTTTATCGGGTGTAGAAAAATAGTAAATTCTGTCAGTCGGGTGTGAAAAAATAGCGAATTTTGTCAATTGGGTGCGGAAAAATTGGAATTTTATCGATTGGCTTTGGAAAAATTGTGAATTTTGTCGATCAGGTGTCTAAATATCCCAAAGTTTTTTTTATAGGGCATGGAAATTTAGAAAAATTATCTTCAAAAGGTATACAGTAAATTAAACTTTGAATTGAAGTTAATTAAAAAAAATATATGTTCATGACAGGGTTGCCCTCTTTTAGCCAGGCCAAAAAAAGCCGGCTGGCTTTTTTTGGTTTTAGCCACTTAAAAAAAGCCGGTTTTTATTTTTAAAATTTTGTTTACAGCTAATTTGTTTTAAATTTGGATCAATTAATTTATAATACACTTATAAATATTTTCTACTAAGAAAATTATAAATTTCTATTAAATTTTGTCACATAACTAAGTCTTTAACTGCTAGAAGGCAACTGTGAAAGCATTATGTCTGAAAAAAAAATATATATATATATATATATATATTGAAAAGAATATTAAGTTAGACTCCAAACTGGTGTTTTGAAATTTTATATTACATTATATAGCTCCACATATACTACACATTTTAAAGATCATATTTAATTAAACAATGACAAAATGTAGCACATCAAAATGGAAACATTCTTATGTGTCCATATGGAGAGTTAACTTATAAATGTTAAAAGAAAAATTAGAAAGGATATAATATTTGAGGAGAGTTAGGTACATAAGTGTGTAAAAAATAGAGCATTTAAACAAGAAAATAAATAAATAAATAAAATTTCTCTAAATAAATTTTCGAAAAGCTTGTTGTTAAGCATATTCATGCATATGCTATTCATAATGTTTTTTTAATAGTGAGAAATGATGTTTTTATTATATGACTATGTATAATTTTAAATGTTTATTAGAAATAAAATAAGACTTGTATATTAATAGCTCTTAAAATTAATTAAGTAATGAAACATGTAACTAAGTAACTATTGTCCTCTTAATTAAAAACACTTTAAAATATGTAGTTTATAATTACAATGCTTCATTGTAAAGCCGATTATGGCCAAAAAAGGCCAATTTTGGCCAAAAAAAGCCGTTTAAAAACAATAAAAGCTGCCGGCGTGGCTTTTTTTTTATTTTAGCCGGCTTTTTTGCAACCCTGATTCATGATGAATGTTTATGTGTATTTATAAACACATGCACACATAGGAGTATTACCCCTAAGCTCACATCATGTGCACATAAGTGCTTTTTTCTTGCACACAATTACTTGGTACTCACAGGAGTACTTGGTGCACCACTCGTAAAAATATTAGGTAGTTTTAGTTTAGCCGAGTGCCAGTGTTATATATACATACATATATATGTATACACACACACATATGTATATACATATATTGTCTATATCACCTATATACATATATATGTAGTATATATATTTATATAAACATGTATATAGACTTATATATGTATCTATAACATTGGCGTCCGGCTAACCGAAATAAAGTACCAAATATTACAAGCATTTAACCTTCCTTCAGCTGTAATTAGAAATTAAAAAATTGTGAAGAATTCATCATAATGTTTTAAAATTTAAAATATAGCTTCATCGTATGTTATAAGGTTCAATTTTAGATTATATTTATAGAAACATCTTTTTTTTTTAATTTCATACTATTATAAGAATATTGCTCAGCTCTCTGTTGTGCCACTGTTCCATTACAGGTACACCAATAAATTTATGCTTGTTTTTTGGTCTTATTATTGATTTTGCCGTATTGATATTGCAGTGTGAATTATGTATGTGATAGCAATATGTTTAACCCTTAACCGGAAATGTGAAAATCCCGTGCACAAACAGACCACTTAATAATTTATCAAATAGTGAACTTAAACATTTAATCTTTAATAGTAATGCATTAATAGGAGCAATTTTTTTATATAACAGCATAAAAATAAGTTTTGAATGCCGGAGTGCGAAAATATTAAGGGCAGACATATCGACGAAACCATCTCACAGATGGTACGTTTCTGGTTAAGGGAACTGAACTGGGCTTAGATGCCTTATGTTCCCTCAGCCGTTGTTTTGAATTGTTTGGCGATTTTTTGTTGGTGTGTTGGCGGTGTTTAAAATATGGCAACCTCGATATGTGGAACCCCGTGTGACATATGTATTCTGACGTGTTGTGTTCTGGCAACCACTGAGAAGTGGTGGATTTTGTGGATGGATTTTGATATTGTGTTGTATCGCTCTGTCTTTTTATTTTTATGTTAAATTTATGGGATGTATTTGACTGACTATATGGTTTCTGTAATCTGTTTAAAAGCTTTTGCTGAAGTAATTAAGAAATATGAGGAAATTTTGAGAAGAAAAGTAGGTTTGTTTATTGTGTCTCAATGCATATTCATAAGCCTATTTTGGAAAATGATGGTGGTGTTATGAGAAAGATTTCGTACTGGAGCTTTCAAGAAAGCAGATATCTGTTAAGGTATGTTGATAATTTTAAGTATATTTTGCTGCTTTAAGAGTTTTTTACATTTTGAGATTGCTAGAAAGTGAGAACTTCGGAATCTTAAGAATGCTACACCGGGAAAACTGCTGAATGCAGTGATGGTTTTTTTTTTTTTTTTGGTTGATGTGCGCGAAGCGCTCATACAAGATTACTGATTGCCACTTTAGCGAGTTTTATTTTTTATGTATATTCGGCTGCCTTAAGAGTTTTTATATTTTGAGATTGCTAGAAAGCGAGAACTGCTAAATTTTGAGAATGCTACACCGGAAGAACTGCTGAATAAAGTGATGGTTTTTTTTCAGTTAATGCGCACGAAGCGCTCATACAAGATTACTGATTGCCACTTTAGCGAATTTTGTTTATTATTTACATTTTATTTTCGTTAAGCGAAACATGCATATAAACCGGTGCTTGGCGACATTTACTACTTGGCGGAAAAGGGGTTTTCACGCCAAGAAAATTCCAAGGTGGCAGCCATGGGAACTTATGACATCTGTTCCGGGAACTGCAATAATTAAGCCTTTTTGTGGTAAAATTTAGATAGGCAAAAAAAGTGTAAAAAGAAAAGTGCACAAAATCTGAGCGTATTTGGCACCTGTGATTGTGCATAAAAAGTATAAAATTTAGATGGGCAAAAAAAGTGTAAAAAAAAAAGTGCACAAAATCTGAGCGTATTTGGCACCACTGATTGTGTATAAAAGGTGCACAACTCAGGTATGCAAAAAATGTGTAAACAAAAAAGTGCACAAAATCCGAGCGTATTTGGCACCACTGATTGTGTATAAAAAGTGAACAATTTAGGTATGCAAAAAAAGTGTAAACAAAAAGGTGCACACAATCCGAGCGTATTTGGCACCTCTGATTGTGTATAAAAAGTGAACAATTTAGGTATACACTTTTGTGCACAATTCAGTGTGCACTCATTATGCATAAGCAGAGGTGCCAAATACGCTCGCTTTTTGTGCACTTTTTTTTACACTTTTTTTGCAAACTTTTTCTAGCTGGGGTCTAAGCATTAGATCTATGTTTTATACCATTTATTTTGTTAGAAAAATGTTATATGCTGTGACGTGTCATCTAAGCTCAATCAGAAACCAGATGACCTTGTAAAGTAATAAACCTTTTTAATTGGGATCTCCAGATGCCTAAACTATAACTTAACATGTCAGTGATTCACAAAATCCAGATGTAACTTGTAAACTGAATTTAATGATGTAAATAATTGAAAAGTGCTCGCTTGGCACTTGTAAGAACTGAAAATTTGTTGATAAGATGAAGCAAGATACCACGTGGGTTGCCAAAAAATAAACTGAACTCTCAAAAGGGCCCGTGGATGAAGTGATGCTGTTTTGACGCGACCGAAGGCGGTCATTATCAGTTTCGGCTGGTGGAGCGAACTGCTCCTGAAGAAGAAAAAGATTAATTTTTATGTGTTAAGAAATGAATGTGTGCTTGCTGTGTGTGTCCGTGTCGTCTATAAAAAAACTGTAGAAAATGAACTTAAGTTCTCTTCCTTGAAGATTTACGATTAGTTCCTTAAGTTAGATTTTACTGGCGTTACAGCTGTTGTCAGAAGTCGGGATTCGAGTTGTTCAAAGAAAGCTTGGGCACACACGCACACAAAAACTTAGCTAGCTTAATTATAAGCCTGCACTTTTACCCACGGAATGATCAATTGAAGATTGTTCTTTCAAGAAGTAGAGAGCGCCGTCCTGATACGGAAAAGAAGAAGCCCCTAGGTTCTATTAGGAAGCAAGTCCGAAGTTGCTGTGCGTTTTTTTCTGCAGACGGAAAAGAGAAAAGGTTTCATCTTCCGAAGGTGGAATTGCATTTCTCGGACCCCCTCTGTGTTGATCGAAAATTTCCCTCCTCTCAGTGTTGAAGGAAGCAAGGAAATTCAAGATCGTAGCTCGTGCGAATGAAGAAGAGCGAGGGTGTTTTCCGACCCTTGACCCTTGTCAGCTGTGGTGAAAAGAAGTGTTATGTTTGACCTATTTTTGTGAGAAAAGAAGAACTCGTGTTTGCCTCTAGTGCAGTGTGGTTCTGTGAATTGTGTGCGATATTGTGTATTTGTGATACAGATTCCGGAGGTGTTTTTAGTCTATTTTGGATTACCGTTCGTTAGTGTCTGAAGCCTTCAAGTGGGGTAAGTCACAATTTAGAATTTGGAGTTGGTGATTTTTTTAAATTTAATTTAATTTAAAATTGCTGATTTTATGCAAAATTTTAAAACTTGAATAACAAAATTTGAATGTGAATCTAGACATGGGAGTGAGTCAGCATTTTACATATTGTTATTGAAATAAATGTTATGCTTGATTGTGATTATATTGTATGTTAAAATAGCATATTTTTGTTGTATGGAAGTAGAGTAGTACCTTTTATATAGAGAAATTTGGGTTGGAAAAAGGGAGTTAGATATGGCTTTCCTGGGTAAGGGAAAAAAAATTTAAAGAAATTAGTTGAAGAACTGGAACTTGCCAGGACAGGAAACGAAACCCGGATTCAATAAAAGCATTTAGTGCTGTAATCTGAGGATTATGAAGAAGAATACGTTCAGTCTCTTTATGAGACTATATTAGCGACAGCTCAGGAAGAATTAGAAAGGCAAGAAAGTGAGCGCACCCCGTTGCAGGGATCGAACGTGAGGACATGTTGCGCCAACAGACATGGGATCGCGATCAGGTCATTCGTAAAGAAAAATTTCAGCAAGAAAAAGAATTAAAAGAACAGGAATTAAAAAATAAGTTTGAGTTAGAAAAACTAAGAATCGAGAAAGGAATTCTCCCGGACCCGGAAAATGCAAATATTATACCTTCGCGTTCCTCGGAACAGAATAAAAATAATTAATCCCGGACTTTAATCCTGAGAAAACAGACATTAGCTTGTATTTGATTTTGTTCGAACGCCAAGCTAAACGGGTTAGAATACCGAAAGAAAATTGGGTCTCTCATTTAATTGGGCTCCTACCAGTAGATATCATTTCAATTATTGCCAGACAACCCGAGACGGATTCAGAGGATTATGATAACATTAAAAGTATCTTGTTAAAAAAATTTAAATTAAACTCGGAGAGTTTTCGACAAAAATTTGTGAGCCATCAAAAATCGCAATCACTAAATTGGCAAGATTTCGGTTTCGAAATCCGAAATTACTTAAACGAATGGTTAGCGGGCTTATCAATAACTTCCCTTGACGAATTAAAAGACCTTTTGGTCACCGATCAAATTAAAAGGCGTGCAAAGTTTGAAATACGCGAACATTTTATTGACAAATGGCCACTGCTTAAGACGGAAGCAGAAATATTTGAGTTGTTGGATGGTTATGACAGTGTCAGGGCGTCGTTTAAGAAAAACCGGTACGCAGAGGATGGAAATACGCGTCCGAAATCGGATGAAAAACAGGCGGAAACGAAGAATGAAAATCCCCTCCCTAGTGCGTCAGCCCAACGCGGTACCATGAGTCGGGAGAACACATTCGAAAAAAGAGTGGAGCGTAGATGTTTCCATTGCAATTCAAGGAACCATTTACGGAATTTCTGTCCAAAATTGAATAAAAATTCAGGATCTAGGAATTTGGGTGAAGATGTTGAAACGGGAGCGAAAGCTAGAGTGAGTTACGTAGGAGTGGAGAGGTTAAATTCTATATGTGTCTGGGATAAACAACGGAAGGTGGTAGGCAAACGTAAACTACCAGTCATTGATATAAATATTTCGTGCAGAAAAGTTAAGGGAATAAATGATTCGGGTAAGGAATTATCCATTTTCCGAAGTGAATTAATTCCAGATAAATATAAAACGGGTTAGATAAATATAAAACGGATCGAGTTAGTTCCGGCCATCGAAAAATTCGCAGAGCGGACCTAGTGAAAGTTCCAGTTTCTTTGTGGAACGGGAAACAGGAAAATTCACCCAGGATTTTTATAACGGCGGCGGTGGTGCCAGAATTAAATTGTGAAACTTTACTGACACCTTGCATTTGTAGGTGTTTGTTTAAATTGAGAAAGCCGGATCGCAGGTAAGCGAGGGGGAGTAATTTTAATACCAAGGTGCCAGAAAAGAGTAAAGTTGAGAACGCAGGTTTATGTAAAATTAAAACTGGAGAGAGTTTTAAAGGCAGTGAGAAGAATGAACCCGAAGTTATAAATAAGACGTTAGAAAATCGCGTGGAGGTAAAAAAAAATAAACGCTAATTCCGAATTAACAGGTTTGGAAAAAATTGTTCAAAAAAGTGTAAGTGAAATTCCCATTGTACCGGCGAATAACTTAGAGCTTATTTCATATGTAAATTGTGAAGGGAAACAAATCTTAAAATTTCCAGTACTTGATAAATCGAGTAACGAGAATATTTTTACGAACTGTGTTTTGGGGAACTCTCGGCTAGGGAACTAGAAGGGCAAACGAAAAGATGGGTTCCGATCGCGGAATTAGGTCAAATCTTTCCGTACGAAAAAGATAAACAAAAGGGGAAATCCAGTATCTGTTTTAAATTTTTCGGGAAACAATTTTGTTTATCAGAGCTGTAAGAGATAAACAGAGATTAGAGATTAGGGATGTTTTGTTTTATTTTATTTTGTTTTGTTTGCTAAGAGTGAATTATATATTGTGTTATTTCGTTTTATAGTGTGTGAATATGTGTTTATTTGAAAAGTGATTGTGCACCCTAGTGTGAAAATTTTCCCTTATGGAAAAATTTACATGGGGCATGGAGGGCTATGAGGTGTCATCTAAGCTCAGGCAGAAAACAGATGACCACGTAAAGTAATAAACATTTTTAATTGGGATCTCCAGATGCCTAAACTATAACTTAACATACAGTGCTTCACAAAATCCAGATGCAACTTGTAAACTGAATTTAATGATGTAAATAACTGAAAAGTGCTTGCTTGGCACTTGTAAGAACTGAAAATTTGTTGATAAGATGAATCAAGATACCACGTGAGTTGCCAAAAAATAAACTGAACTCTCAAAAGGGCCGTGGATGAAGAGATGCTGTTTTGACGCGACCGAAGGCGGTCGTTATCAGTTTCGGATGGTGGAGCGAACCGCTCCTCAAGAAGAAAAAGATTAATTTTTATGTGTTAAGAAATGTATATGTGATTGCTGTGTGTGTCCATGTCGTTAATAAAAAAAATGTAGAAAATGAACATAAGTTCTCTTCCTTGAAGATTCACGATTAGTTCCTTAAGTTAGATTTTATTGGCGTTACAATACCATTCGGGTTATTATTTGACTATAAAAATGTCTTTATTATATTTTATTTTATTAAGGGGAAGATGGGGCTAGGCTCGTCTCAAGAACGAGACCCCCTTCCTCCCCACCCTTAGCTATTGGCATAGTAAAAATTTATAATGATGAATAATTACTAATAGGTATATATACCGTATATACTCGCAAATACGCCGACCCCCGAACTGTGGAATGCAAATCCTGCAAAAAATCGAAAACTCGCGTATAAGTCGACTCCCTAACTTTTTATTTCAATTTTGCACAAAATGAAACCAAAGATTTCACTCACTAATGCAAAAATTAGTAAGTAACAAAAACAAATCATTGAAATTTTTTAAATAATAAATTATTGTTATTTGCATATTGCTGGGCAACATATAACTATGATATGTTCCCGCACCATGTTGGTTAAATCTAAGTAAAATTGCGTAATTTGTTATTTCTGTTTGTATAAATATTTTTTATAAAATATAATTATGAGTGTAAAATTGTAATGTTTACATATTTAAGTAAAATAGGAGTGTAAGTTCATACAAAAATTATTAAGTTGATTTTAAATATTAAATATATATTTTTAAAAAATTGTTGTATTGTAAAATGAATGTATAATGTTGAATAGAGTTCAGATCTCAGACAACAACAATAGCCAGACGCCATGGTGTCGTTTTATGACAAGCCAATGGAAAGTGGTGTATAATTAGAAATCGTAAAATAATAAAAACGTTGGAATAAATTTATGGCCTCAATAAAAGTGTTGGGATAAATTTATGGCTTTTCAGACCACCCAAACTTTAAGGCAGATAATAATATTAAAGTATATGTAAGGGGCCATTTGCAGACTGTTAGCTAATAGGCCTATCGAAGAATAATGCAAAATCTTCTCACATCCAATAACAGTGGACTAGACAAAAATAGTTCCACCCACTGCAGGAGTTGGTGTGCGAGAAGAATAAGGTTTGAAAAAGGGAGTCTGAAAAAAGATGTACAGGACGCAGGAGCTCTCCTGAAAGCCCGTGCAATGAATCCTGAAAGCCCTAGTAATGCCCAGGCGAGATGTACATATCGGAGTGAGCCTAAGCAAGCCTAATTGAGGATGTCTTCCTGATGTACATATCGGAGTGAGCCTAATCAAGCCTAATTGAGGATGTCTTTCTGATGTACATATCGGAGTGAGCCTCAGCAAGCCTAATTGAGGATGTCTTCCTGATGTTAAAATAAAGTGGATTATTCTACAGAGGTCCGTAGCTATGCATCCTGCCATCCCGATGTTGCCGCTCTGATACGAAGCGAATTCCGGATGACATATGAATATGATCCTAAGCAACGCGACGACTCTGAATTTGATGAATAAAGGCCACCATCCCGTATATTAAAAAAGGTACTACTTTAAACTTTTTCTTTTACCACTTAAGATCATATGAAAAATCATAAATATACTTTTCTGATATTTTATGGTAGAGAGTAATCTGAGATCCGACAAAACCAATAATTAAATAAAATTAAGGTAATTTAAAAATGAAAGAGAATTATTCTTTTAGCAAAATGAAAAAAATATAATAATTAGAGTAAATGAAAATATTGTCTTTTTTTTTAAAGATTAAATATACTTAAAATAATGAGAAGCAAACAAAGGTGTTGCTTTCTATTTTTTGAATTAATATTATGTTTTTCTGTATATAGTTGTGTTCAATGTAAATAAAATATTTAATCAAGTTTTAAAAAGTTTCTGTAATTATTTAATTGATAATGTTTAAGGTATGTCAGTTTATTTTTACAGCTTAAATTCTAGTTTAATTCATAAGTGGAAGAGTTCGTCTAAATAATTCACAACGCAAACTCTTAATTTTATTCGTAATTATTTAAATTTAATAATTACATTTTGACGCGAATTATAATTTAATTTTATTAATGCTTCGCGTTGCTCTTCTACTAGAATTAGGTAATTACGATCACTTATATTATTTGAATTTATCTAAGGTATATAAAATTATATACCAAATTTGCTATGAGGTTGCTTGGATGATTTGGACCAATTAACAATTTTGGATGCAAATTAAATAGAAAACAAACAGGTGTAATTAACTGTCCAGCACATATTTTATATATTATTTTATTATTTGTACACATAAAAAATCAGACTTTTGCAATATTCGAAGGGTTTTTTTGCTTTTGTAATTGACTCGCGTATAAGTCTACCCCCCCTCCCCCCACCAATTTACTTGCATAAAATTGTCAGAAATTCTTCGTTTTACACACGTATATATATATGGTACAGTAGAACCTCTACTATCCGATCCTCGTTTAACCGGAATTCTGGCCCCACCAGTGGCTGAGAGGTTCTGCTCTCGAAGCTGGTAGACAGGAAGTGCTGGGTTCAAACCCAATCGCGCCCGTCGGCCTAATCGTTTGGAGTTTTCGTGGTTTTCTTCGAACCTTGGATTTCCAAGCGTTAATACGGGTTAGGTTCCCTTAGAAAGACCCCCACGAAGGGCGCTCCAACCCAGGGCCCATATCCCTCGTGCAGATAATTGGCCGTCATAAATACAACCAACCTTAACCGGAATTCTCCGTAAATCAATGTCGATATCCTAACTTTTTTCGACTTTTTTTTTTTCACATTCCTCGTGTATGCAAGCGTTCCTTTCCAAACCACGAGCAGAGATAAGTATTTTGTTTCCGCTTTCTTCGAATTCCATTGACATTAGGTTGAGCTCCCGCAAGATCCGATACCAGTATAATTGAACTCTTCCCCCCCCCCACCCCCCTATTTACACATCCCTGTTCTAAACAAATAAAATTATTTTCATGTATAATTTGAATTTAGATATTTATTAAGCATTTTGAATAGTCCTAATAGCAGTTCGATGACGATGTTACGTATTAAACTAGATTATTATTGATAAGTCCTCGATTATCCGATGTAGGTTCGGTCCCAATTACGTCGGATAATCGAAGTTCTACTGTATAGATATTAGTAACCTCAGGATGTCAAATACTAAACTAGTACAAAATATAACGGTATGATATAAATTTTTACTAAGCCAATAGCTAAGTCTGGAGAGGGGTGGGTGTCTTGTTCTTGAGCCGATCCGATCAAAGAATAGCCAAATAATAATCCGAATAATAATTTTACTGCCAAATAATAATCCGAATGATATGTAACCATTTTGTAACAAAATAAATGGCCTAAATCATACATTTAAAGCATAGACAGTAACGGAGAAAACCCCTACCCTTTCGTGCCAAGCGTCCCAAAATGTTTGTGTAATGGGATGTTTATATAAAGTTTCAAATTCGAACAAAAAAATAGAAATCTGAAAAAATTCAAAAATACGTATTCTAAAACAATGTTTCGTCTTATAAATAATACCACTTATAAAATAACTGATAAAAAAATAAAAGAAATATCTTACTTTTTCTTACCCACCATTTTATTTCAAGAAAATCCAACTTTGTGCTACCGCAAACATTTATTTCACCTTTTTATTCTAAAAAATGCGCTGCCATTTATGAATAAATATTGAAAACAAATACTAAGGATATATTTTACAAAGTTTTGAAAGGATATCATAATCCCATTTGTAATGGGATTTTTTTCAAGAAAGCTCCAGGGGAGGCTTTTTTTCAACAAGGCTCCATTAGGACTCCAGGCACAAATGGTTGTTGGTTGTGTTTATGACGGCCAATTATCAACACGAGGGATATGGGCCCTATGGGGGGGAGTGCCCTCCGTGGGGGTCTTTCTAAGGGAAACTAACCCGTATTAACGCATGGAAATCCACGGTTCGAAGAAAACCACGAAAACTCCGAACGATTAGACCGACGGGCGCGATTGGGTTCGAACCCAGCACCTCCCGTCTACGAGCTTCGAGAGCAGAACCTCTCGGCCACTGGTCCAGGCACAAATGGATTAAAAATACTTATAGAAATATAAAATAGCCGATGGAAATACTTGATTTCTTCCTAATGATATGCTCCATTTTAAATAAATCGGTTTTTTTAATAGATCTCTTTAATTTTAATACTATAGCAAATAAAAGTACATACAATTTTAGGAAGTGGAGATTTTCTTTCCAGGTGAGTGAAGGCTGTCACCATCCTAAGGGGGCTGGTCACTCAGCTTCGGAATTCTCCTCCGTAATGTCAAGTCTAGACTTTTGATGCATTCGTATATTTAAATTATCTTCTCGGGAAATTTTTATTTTTAACATCTTTTTTCTGTTTATTCTTCTTAAAGGATGTCTCTTTTTTTCTTAGTTTTCAAAATATTTCTAAAATCTATGCTGAATTTAATATTTTATGTGTTAAAAGCGGGCGAATTTTAAGATTTTAACACTTCATACAAAATTAAGTCTATACTGTAAAAATATTTTGAGAACTAAGAAAAAAAAAAATACATCTTTTAGGAAGTGTCCACAAAAAATAGAAGTTAAAAATATTAATTTTCCGAGGATATATTTTAAATATACGAATGCATCAAATGCAGATAGGCTTTACTTTAGTGACGGGAAATCGGTTGGTTGGTTGATTTCGACGGCCGATTATCTGCACTAGGGATATAGGCCCGAGGGGGGAGTGCCCTCCGTGAGGGTCTTTCTAAGGGAACCTAACCCGCGTTTACGCATGGTTGGTTGGTTGATTTTGTGACGGCCGATTATCTACACTAGGGATATAGGCCCGAGGGGGAGTGCTCTTCGTGGCGGTCTTTCTAAGGGAACCTAACCCGTATTAACGCATGGAAATCCATGGTTCGAGGAAAACCACGAAAACTCCGAACGATTAGGCCGACGGGCGCGATTGGTATCGAACCCAGCACTTCCCGTCTACCAGTTTCGGGAGCAGAACCTCTCAGCCACTGGTGGGGCACGTTTACGCATGGAAATCCATGGCTCGAAGAAAACCACGAAAACTCCGATCGATTAGGCCGACGGGCGCGATTGGGGTCGAACCCAGCACCTCCCGTCTACCAGCTTCGAGAGTAGAACCTCTCAGCTACTGGTGCAGCGACGGGAAATCGGAAGCTGAGTGACCAGCCCCCTTAACACAGGATGACAATATTCTCCCTCACTGAATGGGAGGATTTTTTTTTTTTTTTTTTTTTATGCTGCAATGACATTTAATGGGAATTGATATTCAAAACTTTAACTTGCAAGGTTTGGTTTGGGACGGCCGATTATCAACACGTGGGATATAGGCCCTGGGAGGGGGGGGGTGCCCTTCGTGGGGGTCTTTCTAAGGGAACCTAACCCGTATTTACGCATGGGAATCCACGGTTTCGAAGAAAACCACGAAAACTCCGAAACGGTTAGGCCGACGGGCGCGATTGGGTTCGAACCCAGCACTTCCCGTCTACCAGCTTCGAGAGCAGAACCTCTCAGCCACTGGTGGGGCTCTTAACTTGCAAGGAGTACCGAAACTGGTCTAGCAATCATAAACACTAGCTCCTGAGATTCTCCATCTCTATCACATCACATAACAGAATGTCTAATTTAGCGTGATATTTAGTTGTTCGTTTCTTTTTTCTCATAATTAAAAATTCTTATGGAAAATATAAATTAACTTATGGAAATATTTGATTTCTTCTTGAGAAAATGATGTAATTCTTCATTTAAAATAATTTTTTTTCTTAAGCATTCCATAATTTTAATAGTGTATCAAAACTCAAAGACAGCAGTTTGATTGGTTGGTTGGTTGTATTTATGACGGCCAATTATCTCCACGAGGGATATAGGCCCAGGGGGGAGTGCCCTTCGTGGGGGTCTTTCTAAGGGAACCTAACCCGTAAATACGCTTGGAAATCCAAGGTTCGAAGAAAACCACGAAAACTCCGAACGATTAGGCCGACGGGCGCGATTGGGATCCCTTTCAAGTGACATCGGAACTGTTTTAGGGCCTTAAGGGGACAAGGAACGTTAAAATATATATATATATATATATATATTTTTTTTTTTTTTGTAAATTTCACCTTAAATATTATTCAAGGACACATTATATGCATTATGGCATGCATTTATCACAAAAAAAAAATTTAAAAAAAATTTATTTTTGAGAAAAAAAATGGAATTTTACGCGTTGTTTTCGAAATCTTCGAAATGCCCCCTGCGCATTCCATATCAATGAAAATCCCCAATATTTTTTATATAAGTTTGGTTCATATATATAAATAAAATAGTGCATTGAATTTTATATATTTGAATTTAAAGGTTAAAAAAAAATTGAAAAATTTGGAAATTTTTTCGAAAAAATTTCCAAAATTTCAATTTTTTTTTTTTTTTTTTTTTTTTTGTAAATTGCATCTTAAATATTATTCAAGGGTACATTATATGCATTATGGCATGCATTTATCACAAAAAATATATAAAAAAAATTTATTTTTGAGAAAAAAATGGAATTTTATGCGTCGTCTTAGAAATCTTCGAAATGCCCCCTGCGCATTCCATATCAATAAAAATTCCCAATATTTTTTAGAAAAGTTTGATTTATATATATAAATAAAATAGAGCATCGAATTTTATATATTTGATTTTAAAGGTTAAAAAAAATTAAATTAAAAATTTTGAAATTTTTTCGAAAAAATTTAAAAATATTTCAATTTATTTTATTTTTTGTAAATTTTATCTTAAATAATATTCAATGGTACATTATATGCATTATAGCATGCATTTAACACAAAAAAAAAATTTAAAAAAAATGTATTTTTATGAAAAACTGGAATTTTACGCGTTGCCTTAAAAATCTTCGAAATGCCCCCTGCGCGTTCCATATCAATGAAAATCCCCAATATTTTTTATATAAGTTTGGTTTATATATATAAATAAAATAGAGCATCGAATTTTATATAATTAAATTTAAAGGTAAAAAAAATTGAAAAATTTTGAAATTTTTTCGAAAAAATTTCAAAATTTTAATTTTTTTTAAAACCTTTGAATTTAAATATATAAAATTCGGTTGGTTGTATTTATGACGGCCAATTATCTGCACGAGGGATATAGGCCCAGGGGGAGTGCCCTTCGTGGGGGTCTTTCTAAGGGAACCTAACCCGTAAATACGCTTGGAAATCCAAGGTTCGAAGAAAACCACGAAAACTGAGAACGATTAGACTGACGGGCGCGATTGGGATCGAACCCAGCACCTCCCGTCTACCAGATTCGAGAGCAGAACCTCTCAGCCACTGGTGGGGTACATATAAAATTCGATGATCTATTTCATTTATATATATAAACCAAACTTATATAAAAAATATTGGGGGTTTTCATTGATATGGAGAACGCAGGGGGCATTTCGAAGATTTCGAAGACGGCGCGTAAAATTCCATTTTTTTTTCATAAAAAAATATTTTTTTTTTGTGATAAATGCATGCCATAATGCATATAATGTACTCTTGATTTATAATTAGGTGAAATTTACAAATAATAAAAAAATTATTTTTAAGGATTTTAAGGCCCCTTGACCCCTTAAACCGACAGACCACCATCTATGCTCCAACGTCGCAACATAAAAGAATGCCCAGTTTATGGCACAATTTCATTGCTGATTTCTTTTTTCTCTAATTTAAAAATATTCATAAAAAATACATCTTAGCTAATGGAAATACTTGATTTCTTCTAGAGAAAATGAATTTTTCATTTTAAGCAAATTTTTGCTCTATAGAACCCTATAACTATAGCAAAACAAAGTTACAGTTTGTTGAAGGAATTGGAGATTTTCTTTCATAGGATACGGTGTTAGTGTTATTTATGACGACCGATTATCTGCACGAGGGATAAAGGTCCTAGGAGGGGTGCCCTCCGTGTGGATCTTTCTAGGGAAACATAACCCGTATTTACGCAAGGTATCCCGAAATTCGAAGAAAACCACGAAAACTCCGAACGGTTAGGCCGACAGGCGCGATTGAGTTCGAACCCAGCATCTCCCGTCTACCAGCTTCGAGGGCAGAACCTGTCAGCAACTGGCGGGGCCATAGGATACGGATGAGTGAAGTCTGAATCTATTCAACTCAACGAAGTGAAATGCTTATGCTGCTGTCGACGATCTGAGACGCTTCAACTTCGCCAAATAGAAGAAGGCCTAGTTTGATGCAATCGCGCCTAATCGTTCGGAGTTTTCGTGGTTTTCTTCGAACCTTGGATTTCCAAGCGTTAATACGGGTTAGGTTCCCTTAAAAAGACCCCCACGAAGGGTACCCCCCTTTCCCCTTAGGGGCTATATCCCTCGTGTTGATAATTGGCCGTCATAAACACAACAACCTAGTTTGATGCAAGATTACATTGTTCATCTCTTTCTTTTTTGAATTAATAATGCTCTTACGAAAAATTAACGTACAAGAAGAGGGTCCGAGGTTGTTCTCACCGAATGCGATGAACATTTGTGTTCCGATAGAGTATAGTTAGTATATAAATATATGACCGTCATAAAGCGCAACACCCAGGGGGTCTTGAGAAAATCAGTCGCAAAGTTTAAGCCACAGTTTATATTCCGATAAATTTCTTTCTTTGAAAAGCGGTTCCGTGGCATAACGAGCCGTTAATTCCCAAAATGGCTCATCCGATCTCAGCAATATGATCCTTTGTTAATAATATTTTGGATTACTTTACTGTGATTTTGATCAAATTTAACAAAATAAATCAATTCAAGTCATTACAATTGCATTCTATTTCACATTACACTACTTCATAAGAAAATTAATATAATTATCTACTATATAAGTATCAGTTTTAGCCAATCAGATTGCTGGGCTCGGTTGAGCCAATTTGGGAATTAACGGCTCGTCGTGGCATAGCGGTAGGATGCTGAAATTGAGTCTTTTCTACCCGGGTTCGATCCAGGCTCGGACTTGTTTTTCGGAACGCAAATTTTTATCAATCATTTTTGAATCGCAATTGAAAAAATATGTAAAATAATTGAAATTTACGAAAAATATGAATTAAATATATGTTTTGTAGCATATAAGTGTTTTTTTAACTACGAAATTTTGCATGTTTAAATACATACATTTATAATAACACACATTAAATACACAATTACACTATGACGCAAAAGTTTAGACAATGACGTCATTCAGCTTTAAAATGTAGAATTATGACGTCAGAATTACAAAAACCTGTAAATATATTCAAAAACTGATTTTAAATGCTATGTACAAAAGACAGTCGTTTTATTTGCTATAATACTAATTTTTTTCATAAAAATTCAAATGTGCTTGTCGCAAAAGTTTAGACACTATTCTAAATTTCTTTGAATATTCGCTGGCATATGCAAATTTAGAATCGATGATGTCACAAATTTGGAGTACTTAAGTTCTGCAAACGATTGCGCTTCATAGTCGACATGCCGAGAGCTAAAGAAATTCAAGTGAATGAGGTTTCAAGGATTTGGCAGTTGAAAGGTGAAGGGAAGAGCGTTTCTGAAATTTCTGCTATTATTAATAGGTCAAAAAAATCTATTTATCGAGTTTTATCGAGTGGTTCCGAATATAAAGCAAAATGTCGGTCTGGGAGGCCACGTGTGACAAATATACGAGAGGATCGCCTGATACAAAGACTAGCGAGTACTGAACAAATGAGCGTACGTGGAGTTCAAAGCTCATCGGGACTCTCTGTATCAAAGGATACGATTCGTAGACGAATTTTGGAAAAAGGAACAATCGTTTATAGCAAAATGTAGAAGAAACCAGCTCTGAAACCATATCATAAGTTACAAAGACTTATGTGGGCTCGAAAGCATATGTCATATGGAGAGAAATGGCAGTCAGTCATATTTAGCGATGAAAAAAAGTGGAATCTGGATGGTCCAGATGGTTGTTTATCGTATTGGCATGACTTGCGGAAGGAACCTCGACGTTTTTTTAGTCGCAGACAAGGAGGGGGCTCGGTGATGGTTTGGGCAGCCTTTTGCTATAATGGACAAGTATCTCTGACCTTCACCAGTGGTCATCAAACTTCACAGCATTATACACAGACATTAGAAGAAAACCTACTGCCATTTGCTGAGCTTCTAGGGGGTCCTCAGTGGGAATTTCAGCAAGACAATGCTTCAATTCACACTGCAAAACATTCAAAATCTTGGTTTAATTCCCATAATATAAGAGTTCTCGACTGGCCAGCATGTAGCCCAGATCTTAACCCTATAGAAAACCTTTGGAGCATCATGTGTCACAAAGTTTATAGCAACGCTAGACAATACTCTTCTGAAAAGGAACTTAAGACATCTATTGAGAATGCATGGTACGATATCGATCCACAAACTATGCAAGATTTAGTTTCTTCCATGCAATCTCGTGTATATGACGTAATACATAAGCATGGATGCGCAACCAGGTTTTAAAAATTGTTTATTTCGATTTTATTTAATTTGTGTCTAAACTTTTGAGACAGCAGTTTATTTTTGTTACCATTTAATTTATTGCAATATGCACAATTCCACTTTTCTTTGTTATAAATATTGTTTATATGTACAGCACATTAATTTCAAGCAGTGATTTGAAAATTGAATAAATATTTTTCAAAGTATGTAAGAATTTCTTCATTGTCTAAACTTTTGCGTCATAGTGTAAATACACAAATATATTTTTATGTCTATAGACCAGAAATTTTTTGTTGTTATTTAAAAGTATTTACAGTTATGTCAATGAATAATCTATTATTTTTCACAGAGAAATAAATTAAAACACGTGATATAAATGCGTAAATAATTATATTACTTTAATTTTGTTTCTATATGAAAGTATTTCGAATATTTCATGATTTTTTTAATATGCTTTTTTAAAATTCTAAATATGACTTTTTTTTATTTCGGATTTTTGGTTTTGTAATTATCACCTATACGTAACAACTATTTTCAGCAGTTCAATATCTTTATTCTAACTATAATCATAAGCATCCAAGATTTTAAAAATTCAAAATTTAAAAAGCTATTTTGTAAGGAACGATACATTTATTTCACTGTGAAATGTAGTACCTGATTTATGTAAACAACAGTAAATAAATTTTTAATTTAGCTTAATTTTATGGTCTATAAAAGTTCCAATTGACTTTTTTTTTAAATTTGTTATTATTATTATTTATTTATTTTATCTTTAGTTTTCATTAAATATATTAGCATGTAAAGATTCGCACCTAAAATTGTATTTATATAATTAAACTGATTTATATAAAAATATTAAGCAAGAAAAAAAAAAGATTTCCAAAAGAAATTACTACGTAGACACTTATTCTAATTAAAAATAAAGAATTCCAGTTGGTTGTATTTATGTCAGCCAATTATCTGCACGCGGGATATAGGCCCTAAGGGGGGAGTGCCTTCCGTGGAGGTCTTTCTAAGGGAACCTAACCCGTATTAACGCTTGGAGAACCAAGGTTCGAAGAAAACCACTAAAACTCCGAACGATTAGGCCGACGGGCGCGATTGGGATCGAGCCCAGCACCTCTCGTCTACCAGCTTCGAGAGCAGAACCTCTCGGCCATTGGTGGGGCCAAAAAGAATTCCAGACTTTAAAAAATCATATTAAAAATATAAAAGCATATTTTGAATAAACCATGAAATATTTCAATGAGGTTGGTTGTATTTATGACGGCCAATTATCTGCACGAGGGATATGGGCCCTGGGGGGGGGGTGCCCTTCGCGGGGGTCTTTCTAAGGGAACCTAACCCGTATTAACGCTTGGAAATCCAAGGTTTTAAGAAAACCACGAAAACTCCGAACGATTAGGCCGACGGGCGCGATTGGGATCGAACCCAGCACCTCCCGTCTACTAGCTTCGAGAGCAGAACCTCTCAGCCACTGGTTATTTCAATGAGGTAACAAAATGAAAATAATATATGTGTTCACTTATTTTAATTTATTTCTCTGTTAAAAATTGTAGATATTCATTGAAATAACTGTAAATAATTTTAAGTAACAACAAAGAATTTCTGGTCTATAGACATATAAATATGCGAGTTTCTTTTTTTTATCATTATATATTTAAACATGCAAAATTTCGTAGTTAAAAAAGCAATTATATGCTACAAAACATACATTTAATTCATATTTTTCGTAAATTTAAATTATTATACATATTCTGTCAATTGCGGTTCGAAAATGATTGATAAAAATTTTCGTGCTGAAAAACAAGTCAGAGCCGGTATCGAACCTGGGTAGAAAAATCTCAAATCCAGCACGTTGCCGCTATGCCACGAAGCCGCTCACCAAAGCAGGAAATTTATCCGATTATAAACTGTTGCTTAAACTTTGCGACTGATTTTCTCAAGACCCCCTGTGTGTTGCGCTTTATGACGGTCATATATTTTGTATACAAACTATACTCTATCGAAACACAAATATTCATCGCATTCGGTGAGACCAACCTCGGACCCTCTCCTTGTTAGCTTATGGAAATGCTATATTTATTCTTGAGAGAACTTAATGCTTCATTTTAAATAAATTTTTGTTATATATTGCTCTATAAATTTAATATTTTATTAAAAGCGAAAGGTAGACAATTGAAGGAACTATGGATGCTCCTTCACAGCATTTGGATAAGTGTGAAGTTGAGTCCCCATTATAATTTAGGATGATTTAAATCTTACTCACTGAATGCCATGAAACAAATTTCTTGCTGCAGATTTAATCAACGGGAGTCAAAACCCTAACCTTTCCTTCGAAGAGGTGCCGAAATTATTTTAGTATCATAACAAATAATTACTTATAGACTTTTGAGATTCACCATACAAAAAAATGAACTTTGATGCGAGATTCCATTTTTTAACTCTCTTTTTATCTTTCAAACTTGGTTTTCTTTTCGATGCCGAAGATCTTAAGTTCAAATCCCCGCAGTAGACTGTGTTATATTTTCAGGGATTTTTTATCGCAAAAACAATAAAAAATAAATAAAATAAAATAAATTATACCCTTTCTACTGCAGAACATATAGAAAAAAGTAGTCTATGCTCAATAACTCATATTTTCTCAACGGTTGGTTGGTTGATTTTGGACGGCCGATTATCTACGCTAGGGGTATGGGCCCGAGAGGGAGTGCCCTCCGTTGGGATCTTTCTAAAGGAACCTAATCCATATTTACGTATGGAAATCCATGGCTCGAAGAAAACCACGAAAACTCCGAACGATTAGGCTGACGGGCGTGATTGGGGTCGAACTCAGCACCCCCCGTCTACCAGCATATTTTCTCAATATCCTATAATTTTATTTGTGTAAACATCTGTGAGTATACTTAGCTGTATTTTAATGTTCAGCTCGCAAACATGGTAGGCCCCGCCAGTGGCTGAGAGGTTCTGCTCTCGAAGCTGGTAGACGGGAGGTGCGGGGCTCGAACCCAATCGCGCCCGTCAGCTTAATCGCTCGGTGTTTGCGTTTTTTTGACGGCCAATTATCAACACTAGGGATATAGGCCCTAAGGGGGAGGAGTGCCCTTCGTGAGGGGGGTGGGGGTCTTTCTAAGGGAACCTAACCCATATTAACGCTTGGAGCTCCAAGGTTCGAAGAAAACCACGAAAACGCCGAACGATTAGGCCGACGGGCGGGATTGGGATCGAACCCAGCGCCTCCCGTTTACCAGCTTCGAGAGCAGAACCTCTCGGCCACTGGTGGGGCGCTTAATCGCTCGGAGTTTTCGTGGTTTAATTCGAGCCATGGATTTCCATGCGTAAATACGGGTTAGGCTCCCTTAGAAAGTCCCCCCCCCCCCACGGAGGGCACTCCTCCCCTTGCCTATTTCCTTCGAGTAGATAATCGGCCGTCAAAATTCAACCAATCTCAAAGATGGTAAACGGGCGATGCTGGGTTCAAAGCAAATCGCGCCTTTTGACTCAATCATTCGGAGCATTCGGCGGTTTTCTTTGCACCTTTCGCAAATACGGGTTAGGACCCTTGGAAAGACGGGCCCGATTGCCTCTTTGGGGGTCTTTCCATAAGGGAACCTAACCCGTATTTACGCAAGGAAATCAAAGGTTCGAAGAAAACCACAGAAAACTCCGAACGATTTGGCCTACGGGCACGATTGGGTTTGAACTCAGCACCTCCTGTCTATCAGCTGACCCGGCTTGGGCTTAGCACATTTCATTAGACGCGGCGGAGCCGTGTTTCTTTCTCAGCAGGCTCATTTTTTCCGGGCTATGTCAATTGATTGTGATACTGTTTATTCGTTTAAGGGAATGTTTAGAGATTTACTTTTGTTTAAAATAAAGAAGTATAATAGAGAATATTTTTTTTTTCTTTATAGAGTTCCAGAATTAGGATTTATTTAATTGCTCTTTATTTTTCCATTTAAATTAAATCTGTTTTCCTAATGAAACTTCAGCCCCACCAGTGGCTGAGAGGTTCTGCTCTCGAAGCTGGTAGACGGGAGGTGCTGGGTTCGATCCCAATCGCGCCCGTCGGCCTAATCGTTCGGAGTTTTCGTGGTTTTCTTCGAACCGTGGATTTCCATGCGTTAATACGGATTAGGTTCCCTTAGAAAGACCTCCACGGAAGGCACTCCCCCTAGGGCCTATATCCCTCGTGTAGATAATTGGCCGTCAACAATCAACCCTACCCAACCCTAATGAAACTTCATTTGAATGTCTAACAAGAAGACCACCAAACATGGTGCTCAGTGATGTTTATGATTTTAAAGTATATTGTAGAGTCCTTATCCCAACTACGCTAGGTAAAGGAAATAATAATAGGCTTCAAATAAGCATTACAAGGAGTGGACACGAGGTTGGGGGACACAGAATCCGTCGACCCTTTGTGCAATGGTAGATTATATAGTTAGTAAACAAACGTATCAGAAGGATAAAGCTCAAAGTCACCCAATTTTGACGCTTTAGTACATAATCGTATAAATTACAACCCTTTCGCGGCGGCCGAGCAGTACACTTGGCAGATCTCCAGGTTTGTAAATTTTCGCTTTGGGAATGTTGTGGTTTCGATACCCTGACCTGACTGTTTTTTTCGCTATGTACTAATTCTTCTGAAATACATTCTTCAATATTTGTGAATTTAGAACTTCTTCACTAGACATGTTTTTTCATTTTAATGTCGACACCATACTAAAGAACTACGTCTAATTTCCGCAAAATTTTAAAAACAAAATGCGATACTTATTCGGTCTGCAGCAAATGGCTGTTAAAACTTTAACACAAACAAGAGTAGGCATTCTAAACCCACCCTGTTTATTTTCAATAGCATACATGTTTTTCTAAAAACCACCACTGAATCTACGTAATTGATAAATATTAATTTTACCCCTGAAAAGATTTCTTATTGTCGAAAACCGTATTCAAAACGTAAGAAGCCCTAACGGTGGTTGGGAGGCTATGCTCTCGAAATTGGTAGACGGGAGGTACTGGGTTCGAACCCAATCGTGCCCGTCAGGCTAATCGTGCGGAATTTTCGTGGCTTTCTTCAAACCATGGATTTCCATGCGTAAATACGGGTTATGTTCCCTTAGAAAAAACCTCACGAAGGGCACTCCCCCTAGGGCCTATATCCCAAGTGTAGATAATCAGTTGTCAAAAATAAACCAACCAACCGACCGACAATTCCAGCTTCGATCTGCGGTCCGCAATTTGCTGACCAAGTGCCAAGAGATGAATGATGCTCATTTTCAACATCTGCTATTAGGCAGGTTAGCGAACTAATATTTCCTTTCCTTTGCTGTGGCCGAGAGGTTCTGCTCTCGAAGCTGGTAGGCCCCACCAGTGGCTGAGAGGTTCTGCTCTCGAAGCTGGTACACGGGAGGTGCTGGGTTCGATCCCAATCGCGCCCGTCGGCCTAACCGTTTCGGAGTTTCCGTGGTTTTCTTCGAAGCCTTGGATTTTCCATGCGTAAATACGGGTTAGGTTCCCTTAGAAAGACCCCCACGAAGGGCACTCCCCCTAGGGCCTATATCCCTCGTGTAGATAATCGGCCGTCAACAATCAACCCAACCCAACCCAACCCAACCTCGAAGCTGGTACACGGGAGGTGCTGGGTTCGATCCCAATCGCGCCTTTCGGCCTAATCGCTCGGAGTTTTCGTGGTTTTCTTCGAACCTTGGATTTCCAAGCGTTAATACGGGTTAGGTTCCCTTAGAAAGACCCACACAAAGGGCACCCCCCCCCCTGGGCCTATATCCCTCGTGCAGATAATTGGCCGTCATAAATACAACCAACCAACCAACTGCTCTCGAAGCTGGTAGACGGGAGGTGCTGGGTTCGATTCTAATCGTTCCCGTCGGCCTAATCGTTCGGAGTTTTCGTGGTTTTCTTCGAACCTTGGACTTCCAAGCGCCAATGCGGGTTAGGTTCCCTTAGAAAGACCCCCACGAAAGATATCCCCCCCCCCCTTTAGGGCCCATATCCCTCGTGTTGATAATTGGCCGACATAAACACAACCAACCTTTGATGTGTTTCTTTGTAAACTGGAATTCTGTTCTCCGGGGCCTCTAGGGCCTATATCCCTCGAGTAGATAATCGGCCGTCAAAAATCAGCCCAACCCAACCCTGTTCTCCGGGCCACTTTTATTTGCCCCACCCTGTATTTTTGACACTTTATAACTTTTAAGCATAGTTCTGAATTGTTGCTGCTTTGAAATATTTTATATTTTCCTAAAAAATATACAATTAAGTTTCAGATTTTATTTCGTGAAAATTTATATTTTATCTTAAATTTTTATTTTATCTTTTTTATCTTTTATTATTATTTGCATTTTTATATTTTAAGCAAAATACAGAAATAATGTATATATATATATATTTTACTTTACCGCATTTTAAGAGAAAATTTATTATTTTGTGTAAATTATAAATATATTCTGACATCAAATTTCCCAAATGTATTTATCTTTAGATAATTCCAATAGCATATCTTCTAATATGAAATAAAATGTTGAAGCCTAACATTCATATGTAAATTTTTAATGGTTGTGTAATTTTTCGATGTTTTCCATATCCATTTTAGTTCAAAAGCAACATCATTTCTCCTTTTCATCTAGACCCCCACGAATGGCACTCCCACTCGGGCCTATATCCCAAGAGTAGATATTCGGCCGTCAAAAGTCAACCAACCAACCTTTTCATCTATAGAACCCCACCAGTGGCCGAGAGGTTCTGCTCTCGAAGCTGGTAGACGGGAGGTGCTGGGTTCGATCCCAATCGCGCCCGTCGGCCTAATCGTTCGGAGTTTTCGTGGTTTTCTTCGAGCCGTGGATCTTCCATGCGTTAATACGGATTAGGTTCCCTTAGAAAGACCCCCACGGAGGGCACTCCCCCTGGGCCTATATCCGTCGTGTAGATAATTGGCCATCAAAAATCAACCCAACTCAACCCTAATTTTCAATATTTTTCACTCCAAAAGACTAAATAAGCTCCAGAACTGTGTTTTGTTGGCAAAGTTCTAAACTGGGTTGGTTGGTTGATTTATGACGGCCAATTATCTGCACGAGGGATATAGGCCCAGTGTGGGAGTGCCCTTCGTGGGGGTCTTTCTAAGGGAACCTAACCCGTATTTGCGCATGGAAATCCATGGCTCGAAGAAAACCACAGAAACTCCGAACGATTAGGCCGACGGGCGCAATTGGGTTCGGACCCAGAACCTCCCGTCTACCAGCTTCGAGAGCAAAACCTCTCAGCCACTGGTGGGGGGTGCGCTAAACTGGGATTTCTACTCTTTATTTTAGAAAATAAATTAACAACATTATACGCAATTAAATGCATCATCTAACTATTTTTGTGAAGTACTGTTTTCAAGGTAATTTTGAATGCTGTTTTGGTTGGTTTTATGACGACCAATTATCAACACGAGGGATATAGGCCCAAATGGGGGGGGGGGGGAGTGCCCTTCGTGGGAAGTTTTTCTAAGGGAGTCTAACCCGTATTAACATTTCGAAATCCAAGGTTCGAAGAAAACAACGAAAAATTAGGCTGACGGGCGCTATTGGGTTCGAACCCAGCACATCCGGTCTACCAGCTTCGAGAGCAGAACCTCTCGGCCACTGGTGGGGTGAACGCTGTTTTGAAGTTGTTGTAATCCAATTAAATTTCCATAGTAAGTAACAATATACTTATTTATCAGACATATTATTGTCTAAATGTTGTAAATGTGATACTATTTTGTGATTATTTATTTATTAATAGTTAATACAATGTAAAATAAGAAGGCACTAACATTTTACCACATTTTCAGGGTAACTTTGAGCAAGCTCAAAGTTATACGGATGTTTATAATTTACTAATTATAGGTGCTATTGTCAAAAATTTCCCATATTTGCACGTATATTTTATATAAATTCCGAAAATGACCTTTAGATATAACATGTAAATATTTTCACAAATATGTGTAAAATACATACATATCATTTAAAGGCGTTTTTCGGGGCGGAGCTACTCAAATTTGACATTTCATACATTCGGCATTTTTTATTCTTGTTTGAATAATACTAGTACTAGTATGTTTTACTGTAACTATGGATATATTATTAAGATAAAACATTGAAAATTGTTTTCCACTGCATTTTTATTTTTTATATGAACAATAAACAGGGATTTTTTATTTTCTAAATGTTCATGGTTCTCTTCTTCCACTTTTCTCATGCCTGATATTTGTTGTAATATCATAAATTATACAAATCTTGTGATGTTGGGAAATGTAAATTCGGAGTCTTTACATATCTGAAAACATTTTTGGGGGTTCTAAGTTGTCCTAACTATAACACTTTTTTTATAATGAATTATTTTAGATAATATTTATCAAATGGTGCAAAGTTACTCTAAAAGGCTGGGTAACTTTGAACCAGGATAAAAATTCATTTTTTATAGCTTTTATCAGAATTATTCCTTAATTTTTTATAGTCATACAATAATTTAGGATCATTTCTTCTGTTTTATACCCCTAGTTGCAACAATAGTCTTAAAATAAGAGTGTGGCATATAAAAATAGAGAAAATGCGGATCAAAGTTACCCGGAATGACTGTATTAGCTCTACTGCTTTAACATTTTTTTTCATTTTAAAAGATATGCTATTGGAATCATCTAAAGATAAATACATTTGGGATATTTGACATCATAATTACCATTTATAGTTTACACAAAATAATAAAGTTTCACTTAAATTTCCACAAAGTAAAATAAAATAAATAATAATAATAAAAAGATGACGCATTATTTCTGAAATTCGCTTAAAATATAAAAATGTAAATAATATTTACAAAATAATAGTAATATTTCAGACACAAAACTGTTTGGGTGTCTGTTGATTATGACAGCCAATTATCTACACGAGGGATACGACGGGGATGCCTTCCGTGGGGGGTCTTTCTAAGGAAGCCTAACCCGTATTTACGCAAGGAAATCCAGTGTTCGAAGAAAATCTCGGAAAACTCCGATCGATTTGGCGAGATTGGTTTCGAACACAGAACCTCTCCTCTACCAGCTCATGAAAGTAGAACCTCTCAGCTGAAGCAACTTGGATTTTTGGCAGTAGAGATTTTAGTTAAGAAATTAGATAAAATATAAACTTTCATAAAAAAAAATGTAATTGTATATTTTATTAGGAAAATATAAAAAAATTCAAAGCAGCAGCAGTTCATAAATATGTTAAAAGGTTGTAAGGTGTCAAAAATATAAAATCATTTAAAAAAGGGCGGAAGGTATCATCGAACGCTGTTCCTCCAACCAGCATGCAAGCACTGTACCTCGATGCCACGGATTCCGCAGTGAGGTGCTTCAAATTAATAGGTATTTGAAACGTATGACGAATTTTCACCTCCCCCCCCCCCCCCCACAGTTTCTCAAAATCTGGTTCCATTTGAAGAAATAATTTCCCTAGCATATTTAGGGGTAAGAAATCTACAACAAATTTTTAGATAATCAAAATCGGTGAGACCATGTTTGGCGGTCCCCTAAGTATGTTGTTATCCCGTATTCCAATTGCTTGTGGACATATAAATGTTGTATTTTTTAGCATAAATATGTATAAAATATTTTTTATTATTGTATTATTTATAAATTATAGAAAAATGTTGGTTAAGAATTATCTTTTTTTTTTTCTTTCTAGAAACTCAGGCCGGGACCGAGCCTGAAATTTCAGTTGTTGTAGACCTCAAACTCAGATCTGGAATGCTGTGTTTGAACCGAATCGCGCCCGTCGGCCTAACCGTTACGGAGTTTTCGTGGTTTTCTTCGAAACCGTAGATTCGCATGCGTAAATACGGGTTAGGTTCCCTCAGAAAGACCCCACGGAAGGCACTCCCCCTAGGGCCTATATCCCTCGAGTTGATAATCGGCCGTCAAAAATCAACCCAACCCAACCAAACCCAGATCTGGAAATTGAGTAAACGCTACCAGACGTTACTGAAACTTTCAAGCGAAATACACTTCGCCCTAATTCATCGTGGGTTGGGTTGGGTTGATTTTTGACGGCCGATTATCAACTCGAGGGATATAGGCCCTAAGGGGAGTGCTCTCCGTGGGGGGTTTTCCTAAGGGAGCCTAACCCGTATCATTCATCGTGAAATCTTGTGTTAACTTAAGGGAAATTTTCACTGTAAGGATATTCATTATCTAATATGTATATTAGGATGGTTGTGTTTATGAAGGCCAATTATCATCACGAGGGATATAGGCCCTAAGGTGGGGGGTGCCCTTTGTGGAGGGTCTTTTAAGGGAACCTAACCCGCATTTACGCTTGGAAATCCAAGGTTTTGAAGAAAACTCCGAGACGGTTAGGCCGACGGGCGCGATTGGGTTTGAATCCAGCACCTCCCGTCTACCAGCTTCTAGAGCAGAACCTCTCGGCCACCTGTAGGGCCGTTTATTGGGATGAGCGAAGCGAATCCTCTACTTAAAATTACATTTATTATTACATTTATTTACACAAATTACATTTACCGTACACTTTACAAAAAAAAAAAAAAAAAAACTATTCAGTATTTTGTCTTGAAATTAAACATAAAAATAAATTATGATCTGTAGATTTTCACAATATTTTTTTTTTTTTACAAAATAACCTTAAAAATGTATTATTTTAATTAAATTATTTTGTATGTTTCTCCATTACGGACGCATTTTTGCAAAAAAATATGGAGCAAGTATATTTTCAGAAGAAAAAATAAATTATGGAGCTAAATTCAAAATAATCATGGAGTAATTATAGATAGAACTGAGTAGGGTTGATTTTTGACGGCCGATTATCAACTCGAGGGATGTATGCCCTAGGGGGAGTGCCCTCCGTAGGGATCTTTCTAAGGGAACCTAACCCGTATTTACGCATGCCAATCCACGGTTTCGAAGAAAACCACGAAAACTCCGAAACGGTTAGGCCGACGGGCGTGATTGGGTTCAAACCCAGCAGCTCCCGTCTACCAGCTTCGAGAAATTATAGATAGAATAATGATTAATTGCATAGTTTCACAATTTCTTTTATGAAATTTTTAAAGTACCTTTTTAAAAAAAAAAATTACATCATATTTTTAATGAATTAAAAGTTGTGAAAATTCAATTATTTACATTCAATTGCATAAGCGCTCCACCAGTGGCCGAGAGGTTCTGCTCTCGGAGCTGGTAGGCGGGAGATGCTGGGTTCGAACCCAATCGCGCCCGTCGGCCTAATCATTCGGAGCTTTCGTGATTTTCTTCGAACCTTGGTTCTCCAAGCGTTAATACGTGTTAGGTTCCCTTAGAAAAGAAGAACCTCCACGGAAGGCAACCCCCCCCCCCCTTAGGGCCCTTATCCCACGTGCTGATAATTGGAAAGTATTTTTCAGTGTTAAGAATTCAGAAATCATTTACGCAGATGACATTTACGTATTTTAAAAGAAGTATAGTATGATTATTATTTTTTTTTGTAAAGTGGCAACAAATCAATTGTAAACAAATAAAATAATTCGTTATATCATAAATAAAAAAGTCATAGGAAATTCTTAGTTATTTGGCTGAATTTACATTTCTAAAATTAAAATGCGCCAAATTAAAAAATAACGTTTTTGCTTAATAAAGATGCAAAAATAATATAAAAAAGTATTGTTACTTTCAAATATTTATCTTATTAAATAATGTTTCGCGAACCCAAACAAAGCATGACTTTGCTAGTATAAATTTGGTTTTTGTTATCAAAGAGTTGACATAATGGTGTACGGTGTTTAAAAAGCCCTTTTTTTAAGTGTAAAGCATTTTTAAAAAGACAATAAATTTTACTTATACGAAAGTTTTCCCCCATCTGAGTGAAAAGATGTCCAGGCCGGGTATGGAACCAGGAACGTCAATTAATCAGTTAAAAATAATTGGGCAAATGTACGTGTTATTCGCGTACAAAGGTCTTCCGTAAAATAATGTTTAAACTTGGCATTCCGCTAAGCGCGCTTCGAAAGAAGGTCGCAAAGTTGCAACGCTGCCTTAGTGCGCCCGACTGTTTTCTAGATAGATTTTTAATTAATATCTTTTTTCAGTAACCGAAATTTTCTTTCGAAAATCATTTTCAACAATCCTTGGATGATTGGTGAGAATACTGTTGGTGGGAAATTGCATAAATGAAACTTTAAAATTGATTTTTTTCCCCATATAATAACAATACTCCAAGTTAAATTTAGGAATACAGACTCAACAAAAATTTCTCTTTCGTTTATATCGCTTCTTGGGAAGAAAAAGGTAAAAAAAGTATTTGTAAAATTGATGTTTTTAAGAAAATAATTGATGCTTCACTATATGTCAGCTATACAGAAGTTAAAAATGAGTAGCACAGATTTAACACAATTTTTTTGCGTTCATAGCGTCCTCTTGCGGGAAATAGAATAAGTAAGGTAAAAAACTTGATTTCTTTTATAAATTTTGAGAATAATCTTCTGCTGAGGTGAAATTTGCGTTTTGATTAAATTTTTCTCTTAAGCTTTTTAGGTAGATTTCGTATGAAATACTACCTATTGGGATCGTTCCTATGTTGGAATTTCTGAAAAATTTTTGCAGATCTACATCGATCATGACCCCTAGAACCCAAAACCACCCTCACTAAAAAACTTTATATATCTATCTATCTATCTATCTATATATATATCACTTTCTTCTGGACACGATAACGTTCGTAATTCTGCACCAATCTCTTCCAAACTGATACATAAAATCCATGGGCATAAAATCTCGGTCAAGTTCGTTAATGGGCAAAATCGGACCAAGGGGAGGGAAATAGGGAGGGGTTTTGTGAAAACAGAAAACCCCCCATAACTTCTTAATTTTTGTACATATCAAATCAGTTTGAAGTTTTTGTTACTTCTAAAAATAGGGCAAAAAATTTATGTATCACAGATTTTTGATAAAGTTAAAAATGGGCTCAAGGGGCGCAAAAAATAGGGTTTTTGGGAGAAAAAAATTCATAACTTCGTCAATTCTCAAGATATCAAATTCAATTAATTTTATTATAAATTTCCTTAACATTATCTAAAACTTTTATATTCACAAGTTTTTGATAGGAGCAATTCGTACAGCAAAAAAAAAAAAAAAATTAAAAACGGAAACAAAAAGGGCGTTTGAAGAAGAAAAAAAACCATAACTTCGTCAATTCTCAAGATATCAAATCCAATTAATTTTATCATGAATCTCCTTAACATTATCTACAACTTTTATATTCACAAGTTTTTGATAGGACCTATTCGTACGGCAAAAAAAAAATAAAAACGAAAACAAAAAGGTGGTTTGAAGAAGAAAAAAATCCATAACTCCGTCAATTCAAAAGATATAAAATCCCCATGAATTTATCATATATCTTCTTAATATTGTCTACAACATCTATATAGACAAGTTTTGGATAGGACCAATTCTTAGAGCAAAAACAAATTAAAAATACATACCGGTTGAAGTAAAAAATGATCTTAGTAAGGGTGTTTTCAAATCCAAACTGCTTATTTTCTGACTCATTTTACAATTCATTTTTGCTCTCAAAGGCTTCCAATTGGTACGTTTTCTTACTCAGAAACTATATCATGTACCGTAATGGTCGATTTTCTGATAGGGGCAGAATATATTTTTTTAAATGCTGTTAAAAAGGGCATTTTGAACCGAATTTACCGAAGCGGATTGTGTTGGAAAAATCATTGTATTAAGGATGCGCTTAAATCCAAACTGCTTATTTTCTGACTGGTTTTTAAATTCATTTTTGCTCTCAAACGCATTTAATTGGTAGATTCGCTTATTCAGAAACTATATAATGTACCGTAATAATCGATTTTTAGATAGAGGCAGAATATATTTCAAAAAATGATGTCAAAGTGGGCATTTTGAACGGAATTTCCCGAAGCGATTGTGTTAAAAACGAAAAATATTGTCCTTCTGAGAAAATAATTGTTTATATATCAAGTTTTAATTAATTGAACAAAAAATAAAAACACAGGTCGCTTATAAATCTCTTCAAAAATCACGTCAGCAAGTTTCATATTTTTTTTAATTAAAAATGAATCTGGAATTATACCAGAAAATTTCGAGTCGTTGAGCATGGAAAAGTATTTTTTTGAATACCGCCCTAACATGATTCTGATAAAACCAGCTATTATATGAAAATGAAATAAAAACTCGTCAAGAGCGGCCAGATAAAATTGTTAAAGTGGATTTATCTATAATCATGATTTAGTTTTTGTTTGTGAAATTAGTATATTTGACTTCGAAATCTACCTCTGCCTGTAGGCCGGGCCGGCAGGGATTTTTTACTCTGGTAATGCTCATGGTGGGAAATAGACTAACTGGAATTTTAAATGGGATTTATTATGTTTTCTTATGTGACAACCATAATCCAAGTTCAAATTAGATAAGACAGATTGAACTCAACTTTCTTGCATGCTAACACCCCCCCCCACCCCCCCATCCCTTTCTAGCGAGAAAAATATTATCCAAACTGAAATAAAAAGAATTTTTCTATATATCAATGTATAGGAATATAAAAATTTTTAATATTTATTTAGTACAATTTTCTTTCGTGTTTAAAACTTTCGGCAAGTAGGCTATCTACATTTAAATAAAATACACTATATGGGTCACTTGCGATTTTAGACGTTTTGTTAAATATCTAGAAAAATACATGAAGAATTAACCTGAAACTGCAGGTGTGTAAACAGCATAGTATAGGTCATATATTTCCGCGAAGATTTTTTTCCCGAAATCCCATAGGAGACCGTCAACAAATTGCAAAGAAACGAATATCTTTTGGATAACCTTGTAAAAACTAATGTAGCAAAAGCGTTCAAACTCGAGATTATTAATAATTGGCTTATTGTAATATACTGTGTTCATTTTTATGAGGATATCATGTATACTCGTAGAAAAATTAAGGTTTTTATAAAAAGAGTCCCAAATTTCGCAAAGTTTTCTGCTTATAATTTGCAGAGTTCGTAATAGAAAAAAAAAGTTCTTTTCATAAAATATGACAAACAATATTGTACACAATACTCTACAATCAGGATTAAAAAATAATAAAAATTGGTTGAAAAATGAGCAGGTTTACTAAAAAAAGTTTTCACTGCGCATGCGCGAACGCAATCAAAATATAATATGCATAATGTATTAGCTAAGTATATAGAGCAACTTTTGTAAAAGTCTCAAAATCATAGCTTGAAAATTTTGAAAATTATCATCAAAAGAATAAGCTCGAAATCCGTTGTTCCCCAAAAGAAGCAAAAATATGAGTGGTTGTATCAGATATCTGTTGATTAGTGCAAAGACAGCGTACACAATATTGCAGGTACTACTATATGGTTGAAGCGAACGTTGGTACGAACACGGGGACGTAAATGTCACAACTCGTAATAAAAGGGTTAAAGGTGAGAAAACGTCGTATCTCTGAGAGAAAATGTATTTCATTTCCAATAAGACCTCGCCTCAACAGTGGCCGAGAGGTCCTGCTCTCGAAGCTGGTAGATGGGAGGTGCGGTGCTCGAACCCAATCGCGTCCGTCGGCCCAGTCTATTCGGAGCTTTGGTGGTTTTCTTCGAACCTTCCGTAAATACGGGTTAGGTTCCCTTAGAAAGACCTCCACGGAGGGCCCTCCCAAGGGCCTATATCCCTCGAGCAGATAAACGGCCGTCAAAAATCAGCCCAACCCATGCAGTGAGGCTTTGCCAATTGATGCCTTGGTCAAATAAGCATCACTATTCAATGTTGTATCTGAATTTATATGGATAAAAGTTTTCCAGCCTCATGTTTGTGTAAGAGAAAATGACTTAGAAGTGCAATCAATATCTTTGATCAAAAAGTTCAGTAAAATTGTTCAGAAAAAAATGCATTAATATTGGTCAAAAGTGGGTCATGTCTTTTGAAAAATCAATAAAGGAATTTTTCTTAGAATTGCAGCATAAATGTTAGGTATATTTTTATTTTCATGTATATTTCTTTTGTTAAGCATCTTCACTTAACGTAGAATTGTCTCTGAGGTTAAATTTGGGCGAATGTTCGACTGCAGTTATAAAATGAATCTAGATATGTGTGCATCGATTTTCACACTTTACACTGCAAAAAAAAATGGTAACTTTCCATGTAAAATCCAGGAACGTTTCGCCTTTTATCAGGTTTTCAGAATAATTTAGCTCTTTCCTGTGAAATTCTGGTTTTCTTATCTGAAACGTTCCTGAACAAAAGTTGGAAACAGCAAAACGCTGCGGCCGCCATTTATTATTTTTTTTCCCTATAATCCGTTGCTCGCGCGTGAGTGTCGAAAACGAATTCCTTAAATGAATGTAAAAAAATCAATATGGAATGCAAATAAATCAATAGACGACATAATCCTTTACGTCTCTATTGTCAAGATAATTCAGATGAAAATACAATACCTCTGTGACATCACTAAGAGATTATCTCTCGTACTTGTCTGTGAAATCTTTAACGAGCAGACTGTGTAAAAAAAAATACACCTATTATTTGGATCTGCATTAACCAGGGGACAATCAAATATGATTCTCACCTATTTTGATTAATTTAAAGTATGTTTTAGAGTTCTTATCTCTAATTATTCTTGTGAAAAGATTTCTTCAAATGGGCCTTAGATTTTCAGAAATTAGATGTCGAGTTTTAGCATACGTTTCAAATACCCATTAGTTTGCAGCTCACAACGTGTCTTTCGTGGTGTGGACGCAGAAAGCTTGCACGCCACCCGTACGGCCCGGGTTCGATGCCACCTCTTGACTTTTTTTTTCTTTTTTAATTAATTTTATATTTTAACACTTTATTACAATTTGATTTAAATTTGACATATATTTGACACTTTGAATTGCTGCAAATTTGAATTTTTTTTTTTTTCGGAAAAAATATACAATTACGTTTAAGTTTTTTTTTCATGAAAATTTATATGTATTTTATGTAACTTGTAAACTAACATAATCACTGACGAAAATCCAAAATATTTTATGTCTAGATTTTTTTTTCTAATTATTATTTACACTTATATATTTTTATATTTTAAGCAAAGTTCAGAAACAATATATCACATATATATTTACTTTATTGAATTTTAACTGAAAATTTATTTTTTCGTGTAAATTATAAATAATAATTTTGATGTCAATTTCAAAATATTTTTTCATTCTAACAAATAATGATAATAAAGCGAAAATTGTCAACTGGAAATGTAAAAATCGTCTGCGGATCCCGCATGCTGTGAAATGTCAGTAATGTCATAATGAAGGGAACGAACATCCAGAGTGAATTATGTCAGCCAAGTATCGGTCCGGATAGCCTAACAGGTAAGGCATTGGCACGGCACGCCAAGTATCCAGGTTCGATCCCTGGTCTGGACATTTTTCGCTCTTGTGCTACTCCAGCCTTGAATATGTCAGTAATGTTTTGCTGTCAACAGAAATATTCCTGGTATTTCGCAGGAAACTTACTGGCATTTCTGTAGAAAGTTTTTAACATATACAGTAAAGTACCAGTCATTTTCAAGAAATGTTTCTTGGAAATAATGGGCAACTCAGCTGCCCATTTTTTCCCAGGAACGTTGCGGAATTTTTTTTACAGTGTATTTTCAAGTAATTCTTTAAAAATATAACTATTTCTTTATGGACAGCAAAAGCTTCGGAATAATCTTGAAGTTTATATATTGTTGCATTTGAAAAAATTCCTTCCGGCCAGTGCCGGGAGGAAGAGGTAGCTTTCATATTCCTTATTTTTAAAAGCTACATTATATTATTCAAACACAAGAAGTTCAATTTAGTGGAAACCGATTATAGAAGATTCAATACTAATTTTTATCAATACTAAATCATTATGAATGAGAATTTCGCGAAATTATCAGATTTATCCAAGCTGCTTTTAATTGAAGTAACTTATATTTGGTTGCCAAGTTCGGCGATATCTTGAAGTGCCTGCCATTTTAAGACAACATGGTGGATGAGGCTAACCAGTGAAGTTGGCCGAGACCTTAGAAATTCCTGTGCACATGCTCACTCACATCGGCATCGGTAGATATATACGAGTGCTGTCGCAGGCAAAAAATCAGATTTTTCAAAATGTTACCTGCATAAAGAAATCCAAACTGCGATATCTGAGACATTTTTTTAAGATAAAGACAAAACAAAAAATGCTCCAGAATCCTTATATCAAGGTCAAACACTTAAGAAAGAAACCTTTTTCAATTTCTAATTTTTTTTGCACCTCACTTTAAATATATTTTTTTTTAATTTAATGGCCGCAATCTTGAAACAAGATGGCGGATGAAGCTGGCCAGCGAACTTGGTCGAGACATTGCTATATACTATTCACATGCGTTCTTACAACCAAATAGGTTAATATAAATACGTGTGTTATTGCGTAAGAAATATCAGATCGTTTCAAAATGTCAACCATGCTAGAAATTCAAAGTGCTCAACCATTTTAACTCAACCATTAACTCAGCCATTTTTTAAGATATAGACGAAACAAAAACTTCTCCGGAATCTTTGTATCAAGGTCAAACACATTAAAAAAGTCTTTTTCATTTTCCAATTTTTTGATACCTCATTTTAAATTTAAAATTTTAAAATTCTTTTTAAATGTTCCCTTTTGAAACAAGATGTCAAATGAAGGTGGCCAACGAACTCGGTCGAGAAATTGGTATGTACTATGTACACACCAAGCTACATCCAAATCAGTTCATAAATACGCCTGTTATCGCGTGACAATATCAGGTCGTTTCAAAATGCCAGCCACAATAGAAATTCAAAATGCTATAACTCAGCCCTTTTTTTTTAGATATAAACGAAACAAAAACTGTTCCGGAATCTTTGTATTCAGGTTAAACACATACGAAAAAATATTTTTCATTTCCCAATTTTTTGGTGCCTCATTTTAAATTTTAAAATTTTTTTAAATGGCCGCCATTTTGAAACAAGATGGTGGATGAAGCTGGCCAACGTACTCGGTCCAGACATTAGTATGTACTTACCAAGGTACATCCATATCGGTCCATAAATATGCCTGTTATCGCGTGACAAATATCAGGACATTTCAAAATGTCAGCCATACTATTCAAAGTGCTATAACTCAGCCATTTTTTAAGATCTAGACAAAACAAAAACTGCTCCGCAATCTTTGTATCAAGGTCAAACACATAAGAAAAAAATATTTTACCATTTTCCATTTTTTGGTACCAAATTACAATTTTTTTTTAAATGGCCGCCATTTTGAAACAAGATGGCGGATGAAGCTGGCTAACAAACTCGGTGGAGACATTAGTATGTACTTTGTACACACCAAGGTACATCCATATCGGTTCATAATTACGCCTGTTATCGTGTGACAAAAATGAGGTCGTTTCAAAATGTCAGCCACGCTAGAAATTCAAAGTGCTATAACTCAGCCATTTTTTAAGATATAGACAAAACAAAAACTGTTCCGGAATCTTTGTATCAAGCTCAAACACATAAGAAAAAAATATTTTTCAAGTTTCAAGTTTTTGGTACTACATTTCAAATTTTAATTATTTTAAATGGCCGCCATTTGAACCAAGATGGCGGACGAAGCTGGCCAACGAACTCGGTCGAGACATTGGTATGTACTATGTAAACACGGAGTTACATCCAAATCGGTTCATAAATACTAGAGTTACTGTGTGACAAAGATCAGATATATATATATATATATCAACTTGACAGGAAAAATATACCCTTTTCCCTTCTAGTCTTGTTATTCCAATTACCTTTTCATTTGACTTTTATATTCAACCTTTCTATATTAAACTCCATGTAATCTTTCCTATTTAAGTTTGCATTCACTTCTAAGTAAACTCTGATTATATACTTTAAGTTTCATATTTAAACACTTTTACTTATCTTTATTTTCAGTGTTTAAATATGGTTTTCCAATAAATTCAATATTCTTATCTTACCTTAATTTTTACTTCTATATAAGTTCCTTTTGCTCGTTCATCACGTTTCTTCCATTACCGCATGTTTTACGGCATTCAGGCTCTTCTTTCGTTTTTCCCCGGTGTCAACATCGTATTGAAAGTTCAGCTCACACACTGAGGAGTTGTAGTGGCTATCGGTAGATGGCGTGACCTGTCCGTCGTGACGTACTCCGCTAAATGACCGATCGGTCCGTTTTCCGGAGATCGTCAGACATCGGATGTGACGTTGACCAGGTGATCGGAAGTCACGTGAGGGGGCGTTGCCGGCGGATGGGAAATACCGAGGGAAATACTATTTATAGCTTGGACTTTAGTTGAACGATGGATGAGACGAGCGTCTTACCTCGACCGGCAATGATGTCGGACGTAGAAAGTGCAGCTGTCGTTTTAGTGGATTGGATGGAGGAGGGCATGTTTGACTCTCCAAAAAGCCACCGCATTAAATGGAGGCGTGATCGTAACCATCTAACGAATATGTCTTCCCCTGAGATGGGTGAACTTATAACCTTTTACGAAACTGCCATTTATAGGCAGAAGATAAACGTTAGGAGCAGCGAAGCTGCAGTGGACTTTGCCACCTCCCCTGAGGGAAAAAAGACCCAGCAGGATAAACTCGCAAATCAACTACACCGACTAAATGCCATAGAACAAGAGCTGATGGAACTTGACCACCTCATAAGGCCTGAAAAGTTCCAACAGAGTTTGACACTCCTAGCCACGTCCACAGATGGCGACACCAGTCCTGCCGAGACAACCATGGAATACCAAACCCAGGTAACTGTTTCTGGCAGTACTCCCCCTTCTAACATTCCAAACGCCAATAAGGCGCTAAAAAGAGCACGAGAAACTAATGAGGAAAATTTTAAATTTCAAAAAAGTAAGGTCTCCCATTTAATTAGTGTTCCCATAAATAATAAGTATGAAAACCTTAAGGAAGTCGTTCTGCATGACAGAACTGTCCCTCAACCCACCGCTAATGTCACTAAGCGTGTTACCACGCCAAAAATAAATGTAATAAATGTAAAAACCCCAGATACTATTAGTGAAAAAATGACCCTCATTGATAACATCAAAGCAAAAAGCCGTTGCAATTTCACGGTCAGCCCCAGTGGTATGTTTATGAAGTTCCACCCCGCCACTATTCAGGACTACCAGGAAATAATCAAAGCATTGGACTCCGAAAGGGTCCAATATTACCATTTCCAGAGTAAGTCCACCCAACCCCTTAAAGTGGTTGTGCGTGGGCTGCCTATAGATATGGAACCCGATATGATTAGTGAAGCACTTAAAAAATCCTCCCTCCCCGTCATCAAGGTCGCCCAAATGACCTCATTTAAAACTAAGCAAGTAATGCCACTCTTCCAAATTCAACTTGAAGACGGAGAGCCCGCCCGTCAGATTTTTAAAATAAAAACCCTCCTCCATCATATCGTTAACATTGAAAATTATAATCGCCCCCCCAGAGTGATGCAATGCTATAATTGTCAGTACTGGCATCACTCCAGCGCCACCTGCCGGCTAAATGCTCGGTGTTGCAAGTGTGATGGAAATCACACAACTCCAGATTGCCCAAAAGGCAAAGGCAAAACAGAAACCCCAGTCTGCTGTAACTGCGGGCTAAATCATGCCGCATCTTATCGCGGCTGCCCAAAATTCCCCAAAATTAATAGACCATCTTTTAAATCAACCCCTATTAATCCAAATTTTTCATATGCCGCAGCTACAGCCCCTAAAACAGAAACCTCCCAGACTTCAACCCAAGGCACCCATCCCCAACCCCCTTCTGATGATAGTTTCAACCTAAATTCCCTAAAAAGCATAATGGATCAAATCGCCCAACAATTCCAAGTACAAAATTTTAAGCAACTCATTCTAAAATACCAAAATGTCCTCCAAAAAATGAAAGAAGTTGATGACCCCCTAGCTAAAATGTACATATTTATGGCAGCCCTCGAACAACCGCAAACTCTGGCCCGTTAATGGGGTCCAGAGGTTGTTTGAATATTTTTTCGTGGAATTGCGACGGCATAATTGGGAAAATTCCTGAGCTCAGGGCGTTTGTAAAGGAGCATAACCCCGATATTGTTCTTCTTCAAGAAACAAAATTACGACCTGGCATTTCCTTCAAAATTCCAAATTACCACATCCTTAGAAATGATTTTGACAACCGCAACAGCTCGCGACCCATTAGGGGCACGGCTGTCTGCATCAAAAATAGTTTAAATTTTTACCCCGCCACCCCGGCCCGGCTTCCAAACTTCGTCAACGCAACAGGTGTCACCTTAAAAATTCCATCATCTCATCCCCTTACTTTCTTCTCAGTTTACTGCCCCGGAAATGAGCGCGCGAGTGACGTCATGAACGATCTAAGCCACCTCCTCCGTCATGACGTCAACACATTCCTGATCGGTGACTTCAATACCCACCATCCTTCCTGGAACTGCAATAACAGCAACGCATATGGTGATAAAATCTATAATTTTCTTCAAAATTCAACTGCGGACATTATTTTTCCGGCCACCCCAACTAGATTTTCTAATAGCAGTAGTAGCACAATTGATTTCGGCCTTTTTAACGGGTTTAACTATGTCAAAACTATGGATTCACTTCCAGAACTGAGTTCAGATCACAACCCGATTAATCTCAAAATTCAAGTCAAAATTCCACCCCCCCCCCCCCTGCTAAAATTATCAACAGAATCAACTGGACTCAGTTTCAAAATATCATTAATGAAATTCCCCCCATTTTACCCGAGATCAACAGCACAAACGACATCGAAACCCTTTCTGAAACCATAACTTGTGAAATCAAAGACGCTGTTGATCGTGCTACTATTCAGATTTATAACAACGAATTTTACAAACTTGATCCCCATGTCCGCAGATTAACCACGAACAAAAATCGCGCTAGGAAAATTTGGCAACGTACGCGCAGACTTTCGGACAAAATTATAATGAACAGAGCTCAACAAGAACTTAAAAATTTTTTGCATCGGCTCCGCCAGGACAGCTGGACTCTGTACCTCCAATCCCTTTCACCAGAGGACGCCAGCATATGGAAGGCAGCCAAAAGATTTAAGAGCTCTGTCACTAAAATGCCCCCCATTAATATTCCAAATTCTAATAACTGCGCGTACGAAGATGAAGAAAAGGCAGATGCGATTGCCAGCAGCCTGGAATTGCAGTTCACGGGAAACCCTGTTACTAATCCTGAAACTGAGAGAGAAGTAAATGATGCCGTCAGAAATTTCTTAAGCAGTCCCATTCCCCCTCCCTCTTTTCTGGTCACCCATGCTGACGTCATTGACGAAATTAGTAAACTTAAAAATAAAAAATCCCCAGGCGTCAGCAAAATCACTAACGAAATGCTTAAGAAACTACCTATTTCCTATATTCCAAAGATCACCCTGCTTATTAACAGCCTTTTCAAATTTTCTTATTTCCCACTGTACTGGAAGACTGCACTCATCGCCCCTATTCTTAAAAGTTCAAAACCACCCGAAAACCCCACCAGCTATCGCCCCATTTCCCTTCTCAATTCCCTCAGCAAGCTTGCAGAAGCTTTCATCGCAAAAGACTTAAATAATCACATCAATAATAATAATATAATGGCACCTGATCAGTTTGGATTCAGAGAGGAGCTTTCAGCCCCTCATCAAGTTTATAGACTGGTGGAACACATCACAACTGCCAAAATCACCAAAAGCTATGCAGCCGCAGTCTTCCTCGATATTGAGAAAGCGTTTGATAAAGTTTGGATTCTAGGCCTTATATTCAAATTAATTAATTATAACTTCCCTCCCTATTTAATTAAACTTATTTATTACTATCTGCTTGACAGAAACTTTAACGTAAGAGTAAATGATAAACTTTCCAGGAACCTTTTTGCCCCTTTTGGAATCACTCAAGGATCCCGTATTTCAGGAATTCTTTTTAACCTTTTTATTAATGATATGCCCCACCACCCCTTTACTAATTTGGCTAAATTCGCGGATGATACTTGTGTGTTTGCATCCCATAGAAATCGTAAATTTGCAATTCTTTCAATTTCCCGCCATCTTAAAATACTGTCAAAGTGGTTCCAAAAATGGCGTATTAAAATTAACGTTAGCAAAACACAAGCCATCCTCTTTTGTAAATTAAATGAAAATAACCTTAATAAATATAAAATTAACTTTAACAATACCGAATTGCCATGGTCAAACACCTGTAAATACTTAGGTATTATTCTTGATAAAAATCTCACTTTCAGACAACACATCCACTACGCGCGTAACAAGTTTCGAGTAGCTAAAAATCTAATTTATCCCTTATTAGCTCGAAACAATGACTTGTCAATTAATAATAAATTGCTCCTTTACAACTCCTTTTTAAGACCAATTTTAACTTATGGATGCCAAATTTGGAGTTATGCTGCTTATAGTCACATCAAACTTCTTATACAATCTCAAAATTCTACCATCAGACTAATTTATGATGTGCCTTATTATGTTCGAAATTACCATCTTTATAAAGATATTGACTATCCCAGATTAAATACTCACATTCAAGATTTAAATATTAACTTTCATCTTTCTTTGGGAAACTCTGAAAATAGTGCTTTAAATACTCTCCCAGTGTACGATATTTTTGACATCCATAACAGAAAAAGACCTAAGTTAGGTATGATTTTAAATGCTCTGCATATCTTTTAAATTTTAATCTTCAAACCCTTAAAATTCTCTCTTAAGTAATAGTTTTTCTGTAAATTTTTAAAGTTTTCGCTTCATGCTCTCCTCAACAAACTAAAAAGATTCCAATAGCAACTTCTCCCAGCCAGTTAAATTCCTTCCTTCTTAGCTAAGCTCCTCCTCTTTTCCCCTGCACCATTAAATAGACCCGCTTTCCGAGCGGATCGCCATTATTCCCCTAGACTCAGCTGTGGACGGTGCTCCCAATCCGTGGTGAATCGATGTCTCAAAGGGCCTTTTTCAAGGCCAAATGACTGCGAACGTCTGTGCAGTAGGGTGTATCGATTTTTAACTTTTTTTTTGTTTTCAAATTCCAAGTTGATAAAAAGTTGCTACTAGACACCACAACTTACCACAAAAAAATTTGGATTTTTAAAAAAATGTTTAGGTCTCCCGCACAAGGCCTAAAATTTAGAAATTTTACTTTAAAAGTAAATTTTTACAAAAATTTTAAAAAAACCTAAAACACTTTTTTTTCTAAATTGCAAGTTAAAATTCCACTAACAATAAGCACAAAAAACGATAGCAAATGTACTTCAAAAACTTAGCACAACATTTAGGTCTCCTTCACAAGGTCTAAAAGTTGTAAATTTCAGCCAATTTTTGAACATTTTTCACTGCTTTGATATTTGTGTTGTTGCTGGTTTAAAAATTAAATGTAACTAAAGCCTCGTTAGGCTTGATTGGAATTGTTGAAATAAGTGAAATAATAAATCACATTTCAATACGTCAAGCGTCAACTTGAAGTGATGGGGTGGAGGAAGGCCAGACTGCTGCGCCGCGGTGACGCGACACCTATGAATCACCTCGCAGACTTGTCAGTAGTCGTCTGCCCGCGAGCGAGCATTACGGTTGTGTTTTAGTGCGATAGTCTTGTTGTAAGAATCAATTGAGTGAGTGTTGTTGTTGTTCATTATGAGTAAAAAACCGCATCTAACTAGACAAACTACTGACAGGCCGGTTATCGGGCAATCTATTGATGTGAGTGAGTTTAATGTTCTGCCAACCAAGATGGATGTTTTGAAGTATTTTGAGTGGGTACGCATTGAAATGAAACAAGAGGGAATACATCAGCCTGCAAAGAATGTAATTGCGTTAAGAGTTGCTTTAAAACTTGAGGAAATATGGAAAAGAGCTTCAATTCTTGTTTGTGGCACCAAAAACACAATATTTATGGTTTTAAAACTGCATGAGCAGCTTGAGAAAATTAAAATGTGTTCAGGGCACAAAAGGAAGTATCCTAACTCCTACAAAGATGCACTAACTAGCTTTCAGTCAAAAACTGAAACTGCATTGTTTCATATTTGTACTTGCAAATGTTACCTCAGCAACTGTATTTGCTCTATTGACAAAAAAGTCCCGGCACTAGAACACGAGTTTTTGCTCAACCAACGTGGTCCTAGATTGATGTCAATTGCAGAGTGTGACAAAAACGAGACTAAAAAGCTTAAAAAGCGATTAGAAAGAAAATCTAGGTCACAAGCTTTAATGCAGGTAGTTGTAAAAAAGACTGAGGATGAAAACTTAAAATCTGTTGATAACATTGATTCTGGTGATAGTACAGGTGATTCAATGTCTCACACATCATGTCAAGATAGTGATTTTGAAATAAATGTACTTGATACGAGTCAAAAAAGTGTTTTAAGTGTAGAAGTAAAACAAGAACTGCCACAACGCTTGTCTTTGTTTTCACGAGCTTGTGACCACAGGGGCATTTCTAGTAGAGCTGGAGCTCAGTTAGCTACTGCCCTTTTGCGAGACTTAAATGTCGTTACTGCGGAGAACCAAGAAGCAGTAATCGACAAAACAAAAGTAGCACGTGAAAGACTTAAGTCTCGTAAAGAAGTAAGCTCAACTCGAACCTCCGATCTGATGGCCATTTACTTTGATGGTCGTAAAGATGAAACCATAACAAAATAAATTGTAGCTGGTAAAATTGTCCGAAAATCTTTAATAGAAGAACACATATCTATTGTTGAAGAACCTGGATCCAAGTATTTCGGTCAGTAACTCCCATAAACGGAACAGGAAAGGAAATAGTTACATCACTTGTAAAGTATTGTGAAGAAAAAGCTGTCGATCTTAAAAAACTAAAAGCTATTGGTTGTGATGGTACGGCAGCAAACACAGGCACTTCAAATGGAGTTATCACCGTATTTGAAAATAAAATACAACAGCCACTGCAGACAGTTTACTACATTTAGCAGCACTACTACATTTGAATGAATTACCATTTAGAAAAATTATGGTTGCTCTTGATGGGCCAACTTCTGGACCAAACACATTTAGCGGGCCTATTGGTAAAAAACTTCTAAGCTGCCAAAACTGGATGTTGTCAATTTTGTTGCAATTGAAAGCGATATACCAGAAGCTGATCTTAAAGAGTTGAGCACAGACGAAAAGTATCTGTACGAAATATCCAAAGCCGTATCAATAGGTACATGTACAGAAGAGTTGGCCAGGGCAAATTGAATCCTTCGTTTGTATGTAGCCATGGATGATCCGACCACTGAGCTGAGAATGCTTGCAGAGTTCATAATGAAAGTCTACATACCATCATGGTTCTCAATTAAGTACAATCCCAAAATCCCGCAGGGGTTCCATTAATTTTTTTAAATGATTCTTTTCAGAAATTACTTGGAAGACGAGCTAAACCATGTCGTCCATGCAACGTTACAGAGAAACGCATTCATAGCTCACCCAGAGCATGTTTTAATAGCGATGTTGTTTGATGAACGAAAACATATTAGAGTCTTGACTTATAAGAGAATCCAGAAAGCTCGTGAAACAGAAAAGAAAGGGGTAAGGATATTTAACCCCCCTCAGATAAATTTTAATGCTAAAGACTATATAGATATGATTGACTGGTAAACCTCTTCAGTAACCGAACCCCCTCTTGTTGCCGATATGAGACTAGAAGAGTTACAGTTAATTGCGGAAACGGGAAAAAGTGGAAGGGTTGAATTTACAATTCCTTCTCACACTCAAGCTGTGGAACGAATTGTGAAAGAAGCTTCAAATCGAGTGCGTGGGATGATCGAAAGAGATGGTTTCATTCGTGCCAGACTGGAAGACCGTAAAGAGCTACCTACGTTCGAGACCAACAGCCAGTACAAAACCTCAGTGAAGAATTAAAAAGTAAGTGTTTTTTGTCCTACTTTGATTTTTAATGTTTTGAAATAACATCTTTATCTTACTGTCTTCCATATAATATTTGAAATTCATTGGGGATCATTTCTATAATTTTGTAGAAATCTGTAGGCCTACGTAAATACTGTATGTAACTTTCGTTTCAGGTTTTGAAGACAAGATGAAAGGACGAATATTTAAAACAAGTCAGTTAATTTGAAATAGAACAGGAAAACTGCGCTCATGTTCTACGAAAATACATCAGCAACATTTTGTACTTATACTATACTACATTTTATTCCACGTTATAACATTTTATACATTTGTAATAAACAATAGTAATCACAAATAACGATAGAGTTTATTTCAACACCTTTATCAAACAATTTACATCGTTAAACTATTTTTTAAGGTATACAACATTTATATATTATTTATGTAGTATGTATGTATATATATATATATATATTTATTTATTTATTTATTTATTTATTTATTTATTTATATTGTGTCATTTTATGCCTCCTGTAACAAAAATACACTTAAGTCTGGTGTTTTTAACGAAAACAAAAATGGTTCATTTACACTAAAAATTACGAAAGTTTCGTCAAAATTAACAAACTTTAGGCCTTGTGCGGGAGACCTAAATGTTGTGCTAAGTTTTTGAAATACATTTTCTATCGTTTTTTGTGCTTATTGTTAGTGGAATTTTAACTTGCAATTTAGAAAAAAAGTGTTTTAGGTTTTTTTAAAAAATTTGTAAAAATTTACTTTTTAAGTAAAATTTCTTAACTTTAGGCCTTGTGCGGGAGACCTAAACATTTTTTTAAAAATCCAAAATTTCTTGTGGTAAGTTGTGGTGTCTAGTAGCAACTTTTTATCAACTTGGAATTTGGAAACAAAAAAAAAGTTAAAAATCGATACACCCTACTGTGCAGCCATGGTAGCCTGGACCCGCGATGAAGCGTGGGCTAGGCGCGGGAGTTACTATCCATTGAGTTTTTAATTTTATTATGTTTTTTAAATTGTTAACTGTTAGTAACTTTTTAATTTATTTCTTTTTACTTTTCATTTTGAGCTCAGGAATTACTTGTTTGTTTCCCCCCCCCCATTTTTAAGCATTTTTTCCCAGTACTGCCATGATTCAGTTCCTGTTAGGCTTCCATTGTGTTACTGTCGGGGATGTGGGGCAGTGGCCCCAGGCTCCTCGAAAAACCGTCAGAAGTAGTAGAACGATGGATTAGCTTCGTCGATGTCTTGTGTCTGTACGTGTTGGTGCTTTGGGAAGACGATGGTTCACGTTTTTAAATGTTTTTATCACTGCATTTAGTTTTAAGATGAAGTGGGTGGCGTTTTAGAGATAATGTTTCCCGGTGTTTAGCTCTAGTCATTTACGCTCTTATGAAGAAATGTTTTATCACACGTGTTGGTTTCTTGCAAGTTAAAGCGGCAATGGCTTACGATATTGGTTGGTTTCATTCAAGTATGTAAACAGAAGATAGACAAACTACCACCGTTCGTTTGGCTTTTTAGTATCCAGTGAGGATGTGCCTGGAAGACGTTCGTGTTGTAAAGTTCAGTCTATTGGAATTGGGAAATGTGCCTGCTGCCTACTGCATGTTTTTCAGATAATATTTTTCTTTTTTATTCCTATTTATTGAAATAATCTGACTTTTATTTACAGTTAATAGTCTCTCTCCTTTTAAGAAAACATTTTTAAGTTCCAGACATTACTCTGGTTTCACTTTTTTGGAATCTTGCCAACTTTTCTTTTAGAGTGGAGGAACAAGCAGTAGGATTACAATCTGTTTTCCAAGAGACCAGGGTTTTTCCCGTTTCGGTGCTACGGATAGGTTGTGATTGAAGTTTTTCCGAAACACACGCAACAGCGGATTACCGCGCGGTGTATTCGACACCGTTACGACTTGTGGCATCGTGATATTTGTGATTCCTAGGAAACTCTATCAGACGGATTTCGCTAGGGGGTTTCCATTTAGGCTTGCTGCAGTTCGGAAATCCATTTATCATTAACTCTTAGTTAATGTCTTGCTTCTGGTCTTCAGTTTACTTTTGAGTGGCAGTTGAGGGTATCTGGAGATTTCAGTTAAGCTAATGTTGATAAATAAGTTGTGCTTGCCTTTACATGAACTCTTTTATATAGGAGAAGAGATTGAATTTAATTAAGTAATAAAATCTTTTTCATTAATTATTTTGCTTTTTCTTAAACGTCAGTAATTAATATTGTTATCTCAGTTGAACTGGGTTAAGTTTATATTTTCCTTAATAGTTAATTGAAATAAATTTACATTTTGCTTTTGAGATAAATACCTTTTTGAAATTAAGTTTTACTTTCCTTTTAATCAGTTTTAAAATAAAGTAAATAGTTTTTTGATTAAACCTTAAAATTAATTAAGTTTAATTAGTTTTTATAATTAAAGTAAAATATGATTTCTTTGAAATAATATATTTACTTTCTGGTGCTCCGGTTCATGTCTCAAGCATGTTGATATAGAGTCATAGAAAACTTATGTCACGTGTTTGAATGTTTTATTCTATTTTAATGATTATAATTTCTACTATTGTTTTATTTAAACGTTTTAATAAAATTGTTATTTGTTTGAACTTGGTTTGATTTTCTTTAAATATTTTTTTTACAGATAGTTTTATATTGCTTTACCTCATCTGCAGTTAACAAATTTTTCCATTTGCGTGTTAACTCTCAGTTTAATGACTTTCAGGAGTAATTAACCTTTTGGTTATTACTTTCAAGGTTATGGGCCTGTTGTTTGCCCAAGTTTAAAATACCTGTTTTTTTTTGTTAAGGTCTATTCTATATTTTTGTCCAGTTTCAACTTTGAGGTTTTTCTTGATTCCAGTTGACTCACCATGTGCAAAGTTGTGGGGGAGCTTTGTGTTTGGGGGGGGGGGGGGCGTATGAGTATATATGGTGACGTTTTTAAATATAATATGTTAAATTTTCTAAGTTTAAGATAACTGTAGTTTGAATTGAGATTTCTTTTGAATTTTTTTTAAGTAAAAGCTATTGGTTTTCCTTTTTATTTGGAATTCTTTTTGTTTTTCTGAACATGTGGTAAGGTGGCATGGCAGTAAAGTACCCTTTGTCAGCTGAAGTTTTCTGCATCATTTTTGTGATTGAAGTTTTGGCTGTTTTTCCCTCAAGAGTGAAACCACCATAGTGTAATGAAAAAATTGAAAGTTCTGGAGTCCATTTCTGGTGTGCTCCACGACGCGACAGTTGACTTTTGTCTCATTATTGTACGATTAGAGATCAGCCGTTTTTTTTCTTTAAATCACCATGGCATTAAGTGTGGAGTCTTTTCTGTGTAAAGTGAGAGCTGCAACATTAGTGTTAGTGTACCTCACTATTTAACAAGTGATCTGCTTACCTGCATGCTTGATAATGAGTGGTGTTAGTGGGGTGCACAATGGTGCCGTGCTGCGGCCCAAGTTTGTGTCTTTTGAAAATGCTTTATTCGCTTCATCAAATGGAACTGGCAGTGATATATATGAGACAATATAACGTGTGAACATTCGTGCTTCTAGACATTCTGACTTTTTAGACAATGCGTGTTAAAAGAGCATCGGTTTTTGAATTGATCCACGGAAAATACTACAGAGACTGTATTGTATCAAGATGAGAGCTGGCACGTCTGTTAACTAGTTTTAAGTTTTTTTGTTTAAGTGTTTAAAGTTTTAAGATTTTCAGAAAATATTGAAACTTTTTAATACAGAAGCTTTAAGAGTTAATACATTATTGTTCTACCTATTATGAGTTCTTTTTCATTTAAGTATTCAAATAGTTAAAGATGAAAATTTTTTATTGATTAAAGTAAAGTTTTTTCTGAATATCCATAAAAGTGATATATCTGCATTTTTTGTAAATGTTTAATAGTTAAAGTTGATTTGTTCCTATAGTAGAGGAAATTTTTTTGGGGTGTTAATGAATTTTGGAGAATTGAAAATATTTAAGCTTTTAAACTAAAGCTTTTAAAGTAAAATTTTTAAAAGGTTTTAAAGTTAAAAATATTTAAGTTTTAACTGTGATATTTTCTCTGAATATACAATTGTTTTAAATGAATACCTATTTATGTTTTTAACTAGGCTTTTTTGAAATATTATAGGATATTGTTTTGAAATATTGTATTGCAAATATAATGGTTAAAATGCTCAGGGATAGTTTAATACTTCTTGCTACAGCTTCAGTTCCTTTAAAGTAAAGGGTTTAAAAGTAAAGTTAAAATTTTTTTTTTGAAAATTTTTTATATGTAAAGATGGTTTAAGATTTTTGAAGTTGATAACTTAAATTGGTTTTTAATGAGATCATAATAGATTAATGTTTTATTTTTTCTCTCAGAGGGGGCCATTTTATGTTTAACTTAAGAAGTTTTTTTGTTTATTAAATATAATTTGAAATAGAAAGTTTTTTGTTTTGGGGAGTCCAGAGATGTTAGGATCAGTTAAAACTTTTGAATTCAATTGAGCCTCTTGTTTTAAATTGAAGAGTTTTTGCCCTGAAAATTGAAGTCAAGGCAGTCTGTACCAGAGTACAGTTTGATCCAGTTGAAGGATTGTCACATAAATCTTTTAGTTTAGTTTGTTTTACCTCTTCTATTGGATTATTTTATTTTGAGTATACTTTTAAGTTATATATTTAAATTGTATTGTGAGGTTTAAATATTTATCTATACTAGTAGTAATCGGGCCACTATCAGCTACAGGGCGTTCCCACCTGTCAATCAAAAGGGGGCGTGACAGGAAGTGACGTCATGAGCGGAGTTGAGTTGTTTTCCTCCTGCTGGTTTTGGTTTCGGTTTTTCAATCGTACTGTTGGACGGGGTGTTTTTGGTGTGGTTGAGTTGTTGTTTGCTGAACGTTTTGGTTTCGGTTTAAATTTTCTTTTTTTATAGAATGGCAACGCCGAGTTACTTTTTTGAAAATGGCAACAGGTTTAAGTTGGACTTGTAAAATTTTTGGTAGATTTCACACGATCACGTGACTCATGTGTTTACGGTATTTAATTAATTAAGAATATTATTTTAAAGCTTAATGAATGAGCAATTACAATTAACTGTTAAATGAAGGAGTTTGCTATTTTCTCGCAAGATGAAATCACGTGACGTCACGCATTCCTGTTTAAACAGATTCATTCGTGTTAGCACTCGAATGCTGACCCACGTGGTGACGACGTCATGTTTTCATGCCAGAACATGAGCCTAGGGAAGCAATACATGTTGACTGCAAACGGTGCAACCCACGGGGTGATGACGTCAGGTTTTCATGCCCGAACAGGGACTTGGTAAGAAATACGTTTTGACTGCAACCGGTTATAGAGGCGAGTTGTTTTTTCTTTGTTTAGATGGATCTGGCAACACAAATCGCTCAAATAGTTTCTTAAGCTACTTTTGGCAACAATAGGATGTCTTAGTTGCTTCGTTTAATTTGGTGTGTGTTGGTGCATTTTGATATTATTTTCTTCTTGTGCAAACTATGGATAATCAGATGCCGTCACGCAAGCGACCCTTGGGTGACTTTGAATGGGTGAGTACTTGGCCTAATTACTTTTTAATTAATTGTAAATAAATTGTTAAATCATTGGAAATTAATTTATATATGAACTATACACTGAATTTTTTTAAATTTGATTTTATCTTTAGGCGTCGCGTTTTCCACGTGTACTTTTTAACGATTATTAGTTTATTTATTTTTAAAAAGTATGTTTGTCCTTTTTTTAGTATTTTCACTATAATGACTATATTTTTATATAAGTAGATTTTTTCCAAATTAATCCTTTCATAATAATGATAATAGTAATATGATTTTTGACCATGTGTTTTTATTTTTCATTATTTTCCTTAAATAATAATAATGATTAGATTTTTAACCACGTGTTTTTATGTATAATAATCTAAAATGTAATTATTTTCTTTAAATAATATATTTTACCCGTTTTTAATCTTCAAGTATTAAGAATATTTTTTTCTAAATTTTTTTAAATGATTTTCATATGTTTAGATATGTAGATTGTTATTTATTCTAAAGATATTATGATTTATCAAATGTAAGTGGTCATATAAAATGAAAAATGAATATATTGTTAGTTTTTTAACTATAATTATTATATTTTGATATAAGTAGATTTTTTCTAAATTAATCCTTTCATAAAAGCAATAATAATATGCTTTTTGAATAAGTGTTTTCCTGTTTTATTATTTTCATAAACAATAACAACAGCAATAATAATAACAATATAATTTTTGACCACGTGTTTTTAATGTCTTTAATGTAGTTTTCTTTTAAGAAGCTTATTATTACTTTTTTTTCACTTTTATTATTTTTCAAATAATAGATGGGGTCTTTTTTTTAAATATTGATTTATTTTAATACTTTATTTTAGAATAAACCTGGGACTTCCAGTGTGCAAGATCCGTTTTTCACAGAGAATTTCATTGACGATGAAACTGTAAGAATATTATTTTTTCTTTATGCGATCTCCCCATACTTAAACTCTGTATCATATTTACGTTTTTCTTTTCTGTTTTTAGTTTCCTTGTGCATATTCACAAGTGTGTTTTGACGATGAATATCCAGTTTGTTTCAATGATGATGATGATTTTGTAAGATTCTTAATACATTTTCTGAATATATTATTCAGATTAAATGTTGTTTTTGTATTATTTATTTTTTTATTTATTTTCAGTTTCCCCCTGCGTATTCGCAAGTGCATATTTCGAGTCCCATTGATAATAACAGTCTTTATCAATCGGAGAGTGGAGTACGTTTATTTGTTTATTTATTTATTATCATGTTTCGTATAGAAAAAAACTTATTGATTTTTTATACGATTCCTTTTTTAGCTATTCAGAACAACTTCTGAAAATCAGTTAGAAAATCCTAGATGGGATCAGTCTGGTTCTGGATTTGAAGTTCGTATTTCGCTAAATATTTAGAGAAATCTTAAATCTGTTTCGAAATCTTTTTAAACATGTTTGTTCTATTTATTCTAAAATAAGATTTTATATTTTTTAAGTTGGAAGATGCAATTATTTTGGAAGAGAGGCGTCGCAAGGTTAATAGAAAATACCAAGGTGAGGAAATTACCTATCGTGGAAAAGTCGATGTTGAGAGACTGCCAGCATATTTGCAAGAAACTCCCTTAGTCGCAGCAGTAGAGTGTGTGCGGCAACTTTTCACTACTTTATTAGAACGTTGCACGCAAAACCTTTACCCAACTGATCTTATCCGTATCTGTATCCAAACAGACAAATTGGACAAGCCGATCTCCACAACCTTGATGTCAGTGTCAGAATTGACAATAGAGAAAATTTTAACAGCTATCATGAAAGTACTGCAGTCGAAGCAAGAAATTAAACTTGATTCAGGTTTTGTTGCAGACATTATCACCATTACTCGAGACAGAGGTGCAGGAAGACAAAGAGTAATAAATATAGAAGTAGATCGTTTAAGAAAGAAATCCATTTTTCCAATCCCGAGTGATGGTGATGGATTGTGCTGCGCTAAAGCTATTGTTTATGCAGAAGCTTACGTCAAAAATAGTCGAAAAACCCTTAACAGTCTGAGAAATGCTGATCGACCGGCGCTAATAAATGCAGCCCGAGCCTTGCACGAGGTTGCAAATGTCCCTTTAGGCCCATGTACATACGAAGAGATATCCATTTTTGAAGAATATTTAGAATTACAGATAGTTGTCATATCAGCACAGAACTTAAACAAAGTAAGTTTCTTTCTTTCCTTTTACTTACATATATTTTTCCGGAAAAGTTTTATTTTTTCCGAAAAAAACGTTAAATATTTTTTCTTTTTCTTCTAGGTGTCATATAAAGGACCCCCAGGAAACCCCAAAAGAAAAAGAATAAATCTTTGGCTTCATGACGGCCATTTTGATGTAATTAAAAAACTAAATCAGTTTTATGGAGCACATTTTTATTGCGAGTCCTGTGAAAAACCTTATCAGACCAAGGGAGAACATCATTGTCCGTTTACATGTCCCGTATGTCATGAAAGTGATTGTGTGACTGAAGGACCAATTCGCTGCAACGATTGCGACAGACTTTGTCGCTCTCAAAAGTGTTTTGAAACACATAAAACTAAAACTGGTAAACAGACATTGTCATTGTGTGATAAGGTGAGTTTTATTTTGATCAATTCTATCAAAAACATCAAATATTATTTTAAAATTTTATTATATTAAAACTTATATTTTTGGTATGTAAAATACATTTACGAAACTGTATATTGTTTTAGATTTACCAATGTAGAGAATGCTGCAAGGTGATTTTGCGCAGACAGTGTCCACAAGAACTTCATCGATGCGGGACAACCAAATGTTCATCATGTGATAGATATGTGGAAGCGAATATTCACAGATGTTATCTTAGAACTGAAACAGCAAAGCCTAGATCAGACAAATTAATATTTTTTGACTTTGAAACAGACCAGGCAACAGAGGAACACATAGTCAATTTTGCATTGGCTCAGTATTCTGATGGTACAGAAGCAATCTTTAAAGGCTATTCTGCTTGCAATGATTTTTGCAGCTGGCTGTTTTCTCCCAAGCACAAGGGATACACCGCGACAGCGCATAATATGAAAGGGTAAGAGATGTAATGAAATATATTTAAGTTGCATATGTTAAAAAAAACTTTCGGGTTTTTTCTTTTTTTTTTTTTTTTCAGATTTGACGGGCAGTTTTTATTAGCATGGTTATTGAAGCAAGGCGTTGCGCCAGAAATTATTCCGTGTGGGTCCAAAGTTATGTCTATTGTACATAAAACATTAAGAATCAGAGTCATCGATGCCTTCAACTTTCTGCCTATGCCATTGTCCAGAATGCCCCCGTGTTTCGGATTTACAGAACTAAAAAAAGGATACTTCCCTCATTTCTTCAATACACGAGAAAATCAAGAGTATGTTGGACCTCTTCCCGAAGTCACTTATTATAGTCCGGATTCTATGTCAACAAAAGCAAGGACTTCCTTTTTAAACTGGCATAAAGAGCACCAAAAAGATGATTTTATATTTCAAGAGGAAATACTGTCCTACTGCAGGTATGCAATTTTTAAAATTATCTAAAAAATATATTTAAAGAAAAGGCAAATGTTTTTCAATTGATATTATAAATATTTATTATTTCTAATATTCAGATCCGATGTTGACATTTTACGAAGATGCTGTTTAGAATTTCGCCATCAATTTCTTGAAATGGCTGAAGTGGATCCCTTTTGGTAAAATATATTTCCAATTTCAGTTTACACCCCTTTTTTAAAGCAAACTTTTTTTTTGACTGATATGATATTTTATTTATTTTATTTTTAGCCTTATTACGATAGCAGCAGTGAGTATGGCCGTGTTTCGGACACGTCATATCAAAGACAACACTATCGCAATGGTTCCGGTTCATGGTTATGTGAATTCGACCCGTTTTAGCCCAGATTCCATCCGATGGTTGGATCACCTTATGTTTGTTAGAGATTTATTTATTCACCATGCTCTTAATGGACTTGGCGAGAAAAAGATAGCAGGCATTTCAGTAGATGGATTTTGCAGTGGTTCAAACACTGTCTATCAATATCACGTGAGTTCAATCAAGTTTTTCAATAATTCATTTATTATGTGTTATAACAACCTTGATTTTTTAAATGGTCGAATCTCGTTTTGTAGGGGTGTTTTTTTCATGGATGTCCCTCTTGCTATGACAAGGATACTAAAAATCCTCTGCATGGAGTTTCCATGGGGACTTTGTTGCTAAAAACTGAAGAAACCACAGCAAAGCTGCGCGTGATGGGCTATCAAGTGGTTGAAATCTGGGAGCATGAGTTTTTGAAGAAAAAGAAAGAAGATGTCGAGCTTCAAAACTTTTTGAAAACCCACGAACTCGTGGATAGACTAAAGCCAAGGGATGCCTTTTTTGGTGGCCGAACAAATGCGGTTCGCCTTTATTATGAGGGCAATGCCAAATACGTCGATTTTACATCTCTCTATCCGTGGGTACGTGCTATAAATACCTATTTATTTGTAGTTGAAATTCTGTTGATATCCTTCATGTGGTACATCATTTTTTTTAATTTTTTTAATTTTTTTTTTTTTTTAGGTTAACAAATATTGTAGATACCCGATAGGTCACCCTACAATAATTACGAAAGGTTTTGGAGATATAGAAGAGTATTTTGGCATTATAAAATGCAAAGTGTTACCACCTAGAGGGTTATTTTTACCCGTATTACCCTACAGATGTCAAGAAAAACTCATGTTTCCATTATGCCGCTTATGTGCTGACACCATGGCGCAAACAGTATGTCAACATGAAGATGAAGAACGTTCGTTTTTAGGCACGTGGATATCAGAAGAATTGAAGTTGGCAATTAAAAAAGGCTATAAGATTCTAAAAGTAAGATTTATTTATTTATTTATTTATTTTTCTAGGGAATCAAAAAGAAGTAATTTTTTTTTTTTTTTTTTTTTTTTTTTTTTTACTTTAGATTTATGAAGTTTATCAGTTCGAGAAATCATCTGACAGCTTATTTCGGGATTACATTGATATGCTACTGAAAATAAAACAAGAGAGCAGTGGATGGCCTACAAATTGTGACACTTCGGAACAAAAAGAAGCATATATAAGGGAATATTTTGACCGAGAAGGAGTTAAATTGGATCCAGATTTAATTTCCAAAAATCCTGGAAGACAACAAGTGGCCAAATTGGCACTGAATAGTTTATGGGGGGGGGGGGGTACGTTCTTTAACAACCACACTCTTTACTTATTGTTATTCACTAAAATTTATCAAATAATTTACAATTTTTTTTGTTGTTGTTTATTTTAGATTCGGAATGAATTTAAACAAACCCCAGCTGACATATATAAATTCCGTTCCAGAGTTCAATAAGATTTTACACGATTCAACTAAAAATGTAAGATATTTTAATTTTTCTTAATTTTTTCTTGCTGATTTTGTCAGAGATTCCGTTTTATTCTACTACTATTCTCTTTTTCAGGTTAAAGATGTTTCGCGCCTATTCCGATCAAACGCTTTTCTCCTGTAACTCCCCTTTCCTCGTGGATTTGCGAGGCGCGTCTAAAATCACGAAACAGATCAAACGTGCGGACGGTTTCACTCTCGCAGAGCAATCGCAAATGAGGTTGTCACGTGATAACTATTTGCGGGAGGTACAAAAGACTCGTAAGTAGTAAAAAAAGATGGCGGACTTTTGGTAGCATAGCGTGCAAAGAACCATGTGACGCTTGCAAAATGCTGTTATAGTAAATTTTGTGCTGCAAATAAATAACACAGATTTTAAAAATCACTTGTTATAGATAGGAGCTAACATCAAAACAAAACATAAGGGGAATACTCATTTAAAATACAGGTATGTGAAATGTTTTTTTCAGTGTTACGGTACCTTTTGATATGTTGTATTATCGTGAAAGATAGCTTTTTTTTTTTTTTTTTTTTTTTTCACTACTATAAAACCTTTACTTTTTTTCTTAGTTATTACCAAGATAAGTCATATATCATTAGAATCTCGGTATTGACAGTTTTGACTTTTATCTCGTGAAAGCGAAATACTATCGCATCCATTAAAAAAATATTTGTTTACTTTTTGTAAAATTATGATATTTATTTAGTTTCTAATAATTTAGTAATGAAGTTTTTATATCTTTTTGTTACTAATCCCTAAGAATTAGATTTGATGATTTATAATTATAATAATAATAATAATAAAGCTGACACATAAACTGCTGTATTTAAACAATAAGTTTAATTTCTTATTTTTCTGCAGTAAGCAACAGACAATTTCCATGACTTGTGGATAAGTTATTTTCGATAACTGTAACGTATTAATTTGTTCAGCATTTTATGTTAATTTGAAATAAATTTTAAATGCACACGTAAGAAATAAAATTGATAAAATATAAATTTGTAAAGATACTTTTATTAATTAAATACTGTTTATCATCGAGATTTTAATTTTTAAAGCTTATCTGTAATCGTGCAATGAAGAAGTAAAAATATATATGATTACATAGTATGAATTATTAAAAAATGATTAAATCATAATTCTTGAAACTATATTGTGACATTTATAAATATGTCTTATCTTGAAAATTGTTTTTACTCTTCAGTATAATACAACATGTTAATAATAATAAAACACTGAAAACATTTCACATTGTGACTGGTTGAGAGTATGTAAGGATGTATGATTGAGTATTTATTATGTGGAAGTATTTAATTCACAGAGATCAAATATTATTACTTATTCAGTTTAAGGTGGGGGGGGGGGGGGTAAACTACTCTATCTGCATTACATCTAAGACAAAATAATATTAATAGTAAGATGATAATAAATACTAGTCAGTTTGCAGATAACAAATGTCTGTATTATTTTCAAACTGAAAAAATCTAATTAGCTGAAAGTTATAATTTAATGATGTTTATTAACAAATTTAAGTTTTTAAGTTAAATGACTTCAACATTTTGGATTAAGATTAACATCTTAATTGGTATTTATTTCTCTAGTACTTGTTGGCTTAAAAAAAAAAATAAAAGAAAATCCTGCTGTATAGTACATTTCTCAAATAGGGTAGATGTGCCAGTAATAGACACCCTTAAGAAATTTCTTTTAAAATTATTTTTTATTAATAAATTATAATCATTATATTCCAGTTTTTTCAATATTATATTAATCTATCAACAATATTTAACCATTCTGATAGTTTAATTTCCGAATATGATTAAAAACTCAATTTTAAATAGAAATATATCAAAACACCCCAAAAGTCCAGTAATGGACACTCTCTGTTTCAGTAATAGACATCCCACAAAAAGTAACAGATATAATTGTTTTTATGACTATTTAGAACCAGAATTTAATGAAAGCATACTAATAAAACAAAACACTGATTTTCAAATAAATTTAACAATTAGGATGCCAGTATTTAATAAAATATTTGTGATAATCATTCACTGTTTGCATCAATTATTGTAATTATCAGAAGATAGATATTTTAATTATTTTAGATGGATAGTTTAAAATACTAAATATCAAGCAATTACAGCTGTCAGATTATTGAGACAGTGAGAGATTTAAAAGTTAATAATAATTAAAAAAAAAAAAGTTTTTGAGTATTAGTGTATAGCAATAGCTTTGTCTCACTATTTTTAACAACTTCCAGAGACTACTTGATATATTACTTGTAATAATTAATATTACAAATATGAAAAAAATGATACTGTGAGTTGGATATTTTAAACACTAAATAAAATAATTCTCAAAATAAAGCTGTAGAATTGATGTTTGAGGCCACTGATCTGCAGATTTACTAGTTTCATGATTACTATAACTTTAATTAACATTACAGTAATATATATTTTTTTTTCAGAGATGAATAAGGGAACATTTAAGACAGATTTTTAACAATTTCTGTAACTTAATTGTTTTCATTTAAATGGGGAGGGTTAAGCTCTATGAGCCCCTGTTTGACTATGCCCTTAAATTATATTTTTTGCTTCTTGACTGGTTTGATTGCCATATTATAAAAAGTGCAAGTCAGAGTTATTATATACATTTAAAAAAAAAAGAATAAATTATTGAAATTTTATTAACCATATAAAATAACTTAAAAGCAGCTATTTATAAAAGTTTTGATGTTATTACAGTTTGGTAAGTGTAATTTAAAAATTAAATTTATTATTTAGGTCTTCAGTTAAGTCAATATTTTATGTAATATAAACATTACTGAAATTGCATTTTTAGCAATGTCTACACGGGTTGTCCATTACGGGAAAATGACTAATAATAATACAAGATTATAAAATATGCAAGAGGAAGTTATGAAACAAATAATAAAAGCTAAATTTTTATTGGTTATTTTTTTTTTTATAAACCAAAACATTGAAGGGTGTCTATTACTAGCACATCTACCCTATATTAATTTACACAATAAATTATCAACTTTTAATTTAGTATAAATTTCGTCAGTGCAAATGAAGTATTGATAGGTCTATAGCAAAAGCTTGCTATATTAAGTATGGGTATAATGCTTTTAAGAGTTTTCTAACTTTTTCACTCTAAACAGTGTCTACTCAGTTTGTTTAAAGCTCTGAGCTTTTCAAGATTGCTAAATATATTGGAAAAAACACTAATTAAGAGACATTGATAAACATGTTATCATGAAATTTGATGTTTAAAAACACTACACGTAGCATAAACGTACATTTCCCCCCCCTTCGTTTGTATTTAATCATTATAAATAATATGAAATGAAATTGTGTAACATAAATAAAAATAACAATTTCAATAATATTTTGTATTTTAATTTTCAGTTATATAAAAATATATGTACAGTTAGCCCAAGTAATAAGTGATTTTTAAAAGTGACAAAAATGTTAAATTGATTTAAATTGCGGGGGGGGGGGGGGGCTCTTGTGAAAGAATACAATTGCATAGAAGTAGATGTTGTTTCGGTTTGAGCCTATATACATTATTCTTGTTATAAAATTCAATTTAAGAAGTATAAATTAATAATAATAATTAATTAGTATAAAAGAACTTTTGTGATACAGCTAATTGTAAAAATAGTCTAGTATAAATAAGCTGAATGAAAAGAACAAGCAACCAAAATAAATTTAACATTGAGCTGCTTCAAAACTTTGCAAAAGGAGCCCGCCCCTTCTATAGTGATAAAATTAAAATAAAAAAAGAGAGAAAACAGGAATAACAATAACACACTCTGCTACTATTATTTCCCATTTTCTGTATCATTCTTTTGGCACTAAAGAAGGAAGCTTTAAAATAAATGCAAGAAAAAATTTCTCGAAATATTTCAGCTTTTCTTTGCGTTGATTTTTAAATATCACGTATTTATCGTAACAAAAATAATTTCATATGTATGTCATCAGTTTTTAAGTGCTCTCTCTGGTTTTTAAACTCTTAATGCCCCCTTCCCCCCTCCATCAGTTAGCCAGTATACATATATATATATATACTCTTAAAATGAAATCGAATGTCTAAAAATCAAAGGGAAAAAATAATACAAAAGTTAATCATAGGAACTTGTAAATGCAAATATATATAAAACTGGCTATAATATAGTATATATATATATATATACACCAACATATACTTTAAAACTGCAGCTATTATGGCGCCTATATGTGGTACCTCGATTTTTAATTCGTATAATATTTTTTAAATATTTTATTTAGCAAAGTATATGCTTATCTAGCGTGAATGACATTCATGCATCCTGCATCCAGAACCAATTTAAGTCATTTTACAGCCCTGCTCCTGATTGCTTTTTTGGAAGTTCCAATCTATAAATCTATTCTTACTGTAATGTATCAATCTGTTCTTTATTTTTCTTAAATGTATTTAATTGTGAGAAAAAATACCATCATAGAAAAGCTGAGGCTTTAAAGCTAAAGTAAAAGGTTAACATAGTCCGTAATTTTAAATTAATAAATTTTAATTTGATAGGAAAATAGGTGATACATTCATGGGAATAAGCTAGAGCAATAAAAATATTAATACGTAATATGAGCTTGTTATTAAAATAATACTCGGATATTAAGTATTTTTAAATTTAACATTTAAAAGAAATATTCTTCAACTGGTCAGCTATTATTCAAAACATTATATTCTGTCCCTTTAAAAGTTGTTGATGCACTCTCATTGGTTAATACATGCTAATATTCGATTAAAAATCGATTCTCTTATTCTTAAATCGTACGTGACATCAGCAGTTGCGGAAGGTGAAAGATGTTTGTTTGGAATAGCGACTTTCAGTTCTTTTCCCCCTTCTCTCGTAAACCCTCCCTTTTGCGGAATAGCTTTCACAACTTTGCGGGCGTTTGATCGGAATAGGCTTGTTTATTTCCCAACAAGTGAAACAGCAGCTATTTGTTGGGGAAGCACGGAGAATTTTACACCCCAAGATGCAACAACTAATGTGTTCATAGCTGCATTTACAACTGCCTGGGCGCGAATAAAATTGTATTCAGAGATGGACAAGCTGGGACAGGCCGTTTTATACCACGACACAGATAGTATCATATATGCTAGTAATGGAGAAAATGACCCACCGCTAGGAAATTTCCTTGGTGATTTCACAGACGAACTAGAAGGAGACACTATTACGACATTTGTTTCTGGTAATTATATTTTAAAAAAATATTTTAACAATACTATTTCTAAATAAATTATGAATATAATATAGCTTTATAAGTTTTTTTTAATTTCTAAATATTTTTTTAATTATCAGGTGGACCCAAAAACTATGCCTATGAAACAAAGAGTGGAGAAATGTGTTGTAAAGTCAGAGGGTTTACCCTAAATTTTAGAAATTGTCAGACTCTCAACTTTGAGAGCATCAAAAAACTAGTCTGCGAGATGGACACTTTCACAACTTTAGCTCTTCATAATCCAGCAAAAATAACCAGGGAAGCAAAGCGTCGGAAAGTGATAAATAAAAAAGAAAGAAAACTTTACAGGTTGGTGTATAACAAGCGTGTCATACAGACTGATTTAACTACCCTGCCGTATGGGTATTAAACCAAAATTATATGAGAAATATAGTCTTCTTTAGTTGTAAAGAAATGTAAATAATTTAAATGTAATTTAATCAGTAATAAAATGTATTTTTTTCTTTTTAAATAGTCTTTGTTTTGCTTTTTAAACACGTTTTGGTTACTTCTTTTCATGCTTTCAGGAAAAGGCAAAATATACAAATATTTAGAGAGATAGAGAATGAATATATTTCGAAAAAAATATATTAAAGATTATCAAATAAATTTTAGTGATAAAGAAAAATATTATATATATGTGTGTGTGTGTGTGTGTGAAACGATATTTTATTTAGAGAAGAATTTTTTTTTTAGCTATACTTTTTCCAGGAACTATATATATATATATATATATTTTTTTAAAGCTATATTTTTTTCCCATGAACTATATATTTTTTTCCAGGAGATTTATTTTTTTCCCAGGAAGAAAAATTATGTATAAACATAAACAGGTGATTTGAAGAAAAGTTGATATATATATACAAGAAAAAATTACACATACACAAATGCAAATATTTAAAAAAATTTATTTTGGTCATACAGCACATTAAAGTTGCAATAATCTTTTTTACATTTTTCAATCGAATTTTAACCAAGGCATTGGTGATCTTGGTAAAGTGACATGCTTAGGTGATTTTCGTTTTCTATTACTGGGTTCAGGTCTTGCATAAATAGTTTTCTGTTCATTCTTTAGATGCTTGTTTTTTATAAATTCTTGGGGAAATTTGATTTTCTTTAAAAGGTCTTGAAACTGATAAAAAACAACAGGTTTTTGACTTTTATCTCTCAGTAAAAAATTGATTAGTTGAACAGCATCTGATCCGATAATTAGAGTATCATCCATTTTCAGTTCTTTGTTTTCTGTGCAAGTAATTTTATTTTGTTTAAAAAATTCCATAATTTTAACAGCAGTATTTTTATGTTTCACAGGAACAGAACTTAGAACTTCATTTTCCAAATCAAAAACTTTTTCAATGGGTTTCTTCATAGCAAACGGTTCTTCAGGAGGATTCAGAGCATTCACATCGGGGAATGACACAAACTTTTGCAAAATCTGTGTATAAAGCTTCGCTTTTTCATCATCCTCTAATTTTCTTTTTAAAATAGTATGAATCTGCTTGTCTAAATCGCTCAAATGCTCATTGGCAAATTCTTGATCTCTGTCAGCTGAAACAAGTCTGAATTTACGAGCGAACTCCATTGATAAGTGTACTAAGTACTGATACTGCAGCAGCAATGAGAATAGACAAAAAACCTTCTCCTTTTTGAACAAGGAGCCGTCTTTTCTTAAACAAAGGTACTTTCTTATCTCCCAGGCGAGGTAATGTTCTTTTATAAGATGTTAATCTATTTTTTTGACGCGTAGAAACGGGTATGTTACCATTTAAAAGATTTAAGGCACATTCACAGACACCTTTTATAATACTATTAGGACACTTTTTAAGAAAGGGTGCTTTTTTCTTAGTCTTGTTTAACAATTTGAGATGTTCTAAGGTTGACATCCTGAGTCCAAATGAGAGTTGTTGAGTTTAATCTCTCCTTTATATCTATACCGTAAGCAAAAGCTTTCGTCAAAGCACAGTGTTTAAAACCGGATTTGTGGCAGGGACATTTTACAACTGGAATATTTAATAAATCAATCTTGGGGCAATTGAAATCATTCAGATTCAAAATCGTTCGTCCGGACATTCGTTCTAAAAACTGTGCTTTTTCTAATCCTTTGGTATAAATATTCTTATAAGAAATAAACAAAGACAAAAGTATAGGCTCTAATGCTGAAAAGGGTAAATCACCACTATTCCATTGCAAAGCATGACGGTACCGAGTCAACCAGGCAAAAGTCTTTCTTTTTACGAGGGTTAACTGATCCCAAGGATACGGAGGGAGAAAACTCCAACGGGCATGGTACCCGTGATCTAATGCGTAAAAAGCGAGTTCTTTGAAAATAAAATCGCTCGAATTTATCTGAAAGCCTTCGAACTCAACAATAATGGAAGACATGCTCACTGGATGACGTACTCTGCACAAATGGTTTAGCGAAGTTCATACACGTAATGTTTATCTCCAGGAAATATGCTTGTGCGCATGCGCAAACTTTCGAAAGAATCTGGTCTTAAATCAATGAATAAGTAACTGTAAGGTAATGCAGTAGCATCATTAAAAATTTCTTGAAAAGCCTTGCTTTTACCAGGAAACATTTGTCTTGCTAAATGCATTATTTGGCTTTTATCTCGCGGATTCTTGTATAGTACCATGTAATGGGAATTTAAATTAATATTTCGCATTTCTTTACCGTGATGAAACAAGTTTTGGGTTATAAAAATGACTGATAGATTTCGGTGATGACTACCTTTCGTGAAAAGTTTACTCAATCGCAAATCACCAGCTAATTCTGACATTAAATCGTCGATAATAATTAAAGCATCTTGAATGGAGTTAAGGTTAGAGGGTAAACCTTCTTCAAATTGTACACCTTTCATTGAATTGAAAAGAGGTTGATAGCTTCCATAACAGTATATAATACTTAATGGCATAGGGTGAAAATATTTATAGTCAATTAATTTTTTTACAAACATACTTTTACCCGAACCTGTCGGTCCAGAAATTAGGACCGTCGAAGGATGTACTAACTTGAGTAATTCCATGTTTTAAATGAAAGGAATGAATGAAATCTTTCGCATTTATAGTTTCAATGAGAATGTCAAAGAATTAACTTTCGCATTATAAAAATCCACTTATATATCCTTATTAGAGTTTCGAGCAACACGAAATTACTTTTATAATTTTTATTATAAAAAAGGAAGCAAAAATCTTAAACAGGTACTTTTACATGTAAACTACTATCCGTGATGAGAGTTAAAACAAGCAATAAACACACAAAATGAGAAAAAATCAGTTTTTTTATTTTTTAAAAACTATATTTACACCATATCTTTTTTTGACAAATTGATACATTCGAAAATCATTCTTCTTTCTACATAATAGATTTGTAATAGAATTCATGCAAAGACCTTGACATCGTTTTACAACAAAGAAAATACAATATTGACCACAGACATTGGACGTTAAACTTTGAAGCGTTGCCTTGTTCCATCGAATTCGGAGATACTTCTTCACAAAACTTGTTATGTCTTCTCCATAGGTTTCGGGAGGAAGTCCGTAAGAATCAAAAAATTCCAGAGTTTTTTTTGTCTTGAACGTAAATTGCCAGCCAATGGGATCCTTTTTCGTCATGTTTATCGGTATTGATCACTAATGCACAGGGAAAGTTTCGGATATCAGGTATTTTGTCGGAAGGGAAAACACCTGCAAAATATCTCGCCGAAACAGGATCACGAGATAAAACTGAATAAATTTGTGATGAATTCATTAGTATCCAAAATCATACAGAATATTGCGAGATTTGTTGATTTCGATTAAATTTTCAAATTCAGCATACACTAGCAAAGAAACTGTTTGCGCCAAAGTCGTTCCGAACTTAACTTCAAATCTTAGATTGCTATGTCGAATGAGATTCAGATGTGACCCATCGCATAAATCAGGTGACAGATCAAAACAAAATAATGAATACCCCTGTGAAAATTCGGATCTTGTAAGGTACAAACCATTGTTTTCAGCATTCGTAAATAAGTTTTGATATGCTCGAATAAATAAATTGTTTTCAAAGTCAGGTTGAAGCGGATTATGAGGAACGGGCTGACCGTCCACATAGACGCCTATAAAATTAATATTGTAATGTTTGAACTCAAAGGGGGACTTTTTATAGTTGCCGTTAAATGCGTCATTATCCATACAGGCGATCACGATGCGATTGGGCATCTGACCTGTAAAAATGTTATCTTGAACAAAACTCATATTACCAGTAGGAATGGAATATGTTTTGCATAGAACTCTGTTAATAGGGTATTTGGCTGTTGTTTTTTCTAAGCTTTTAGCATGGCCCAAGACAACCCCAGGACTTACTCGTACTTTACGAACAAATAAGGAGGCGTGTTCCAGGGAAACTTTGAACTCCCCTTCACCCGCTAACAAACAAAACTCTGGCTTACTACGAATCAGTTTAATTTTCACATCTACCATGTTAAGGAGGAGTCTTTCTTGGTGAAACATATCCAGGTGTAATCGACCAATCATATCAACTGAAGCACTGAGATTAGTCATTTTGGCACGCTTACTAAATCCTTCATTAGGGTTTGCATCTGCCGGATCCACAACATTCATACGACCATCCGTATCTTTAAAAAATAATTCTGAGGAAAGTTGCGAGTTTTTTGCATCGTAACTGTGATTCAGTAACTTCTCTATTATGGCTCTGTAAGGATAGGTATTGTTACTTGAAGAAACGAGTCTTTCATTCAGGCTAATATCAACCTGAGAAAACATGGAATGCAAAAATAGATTGACAGGTCCCACTTTACTTTTATCCGGAATGGGTTTGCCATCCTTTTTTAAAATTTTCACATTGGCATATAACTGAGTTTGAGATAAATCAAGGTATTCTTCTCCGCTTCCAGAAATATTAAATTCCACAGGTCCTCCATCAGAAACATTGGCAAGTGGGTGAAATTCAACCCACTGGCCTCTTTCAATAACTGTTTGTGTGGGTGGCAAAGAAAATAATTCTAATTCCGATTTCGCACATTCGGGAGAATCTTTTAAAAGAAAAGCCATATTGTTCTATGAATAATTAGTCAAAAATATCACGTCTTTGCACCTTCCGTACTTTCGATGAAATGATGCGTTTTGAAGGTTTGCGCTTCCTTTTAAGCTTTCCGTGGCCAATCATTTGATCCGCTTTTTCAACTGCTTTTCTGGCTAATTTCTTGCCGGTTTCTTTTGATCTTGTTTTAAGAGATGTTTTAAAATTTTTGCCAGATAACACATCGTTTGCAACCATAGTGCCTGTTCGTAATGCTTCTTTTCCAATTGTTTTGGCACCACTTATTAAAAATGGCATCGCACTGCGAAACAATTTAGCAAAAAACCCGCCTATACCGTATCCTCTCTGCAAAACTGTTCCTCGATAGTAAGGCAAACCATTTCCTGTTTGCCCTGCATAATAATCTTCGAACTTTCGTGTACAACAAGTATAAGGAACCAACATTTTGTCGATCTTTCTTTATCGCAATCAAATATGAAAATGAGATTTGTTTAAACGAAAGGCTCTTTTATATGATTTGCCGGTAAACGAAAATGCAACGTTACAAAAACTTTACCTCTTTCAAAAGGCACTAAATCTCCAGAATGAAGTCTGATATCAATTTGTACTGTTTGGAAATGTTGACGGATAACTGGTACGTACAATGGTCTCGAATAATGAGCATTTATTATTTCACCATCGCTCCCTTCGACAGACACAATTTTTAATAGAGGGGCTTGAACATCACCTACGATTTGCGGTTCCACGAGATCACAGTACACATACATCACGGGAAACGGTGACTTTGGGTCGGCCACGGAAGGACTTTGTTGCATTCCTGTATACTCTCCGGGTTCAAACCCTAAAAGTACTGCTAGACCTTCATAAAGAATTACTTTCGATTTTTTATCTGTCTTGATCGAAACTCTTTTCGTAACAGGGTGGAAATGAAATTCAATTTTATTTTTATGTGCCGGTATTGTCATACTTTTAATGAGGTCTGGTATCGTTTCATAACATCCAGAAGGAACTCTCCTACCTTCAAATTTCCCATCTCCTAAGTCAAAACCAAACAAATTATTATCATTTCTAACATTATACCACGTATGCGGATAAATAAAATCGACGAAAGCCATTTCCCATTCACCGTTTAAATTGATCGTATTGGGCAGCTGTGTTGTAAATTGAGATATTTTATTATATGGAAAAAAACTCATAGAGCTATCACTGATGAGTGTGACGTAGAACGACATCTTTTGATGTAATGAACGGTAAGTACCATGGCTGTTCTATTTATATCATTCTAACATCTTCAACCCATGCATTAAATTTTTCTGGATATCCTTGAAATTTCACAAAATACTGAACTTTACCATTGCGTTTTCTTTTATTCAAAATTTTCTCCACGGGATAAAAACCTGAATCCGAAACTTTCTGCAATTCTTGTTTGTAAAATGTTCCTTTTATGATTTCTCCTGCCAAATCTTTTAATTTATAGACAACAGGTACCCTTTGAATTATTTTATGAATAGTAAAAATTTCTCTTGTCCAATTCTGTTCGTATCCTTTCTCAAAACGTAGTTTTTCCTTACTTATGCGAACAGTATCGTCTATATTCAAGTCGGATTTAATTGTTGGAGTCTTGTCATTTGAATACAATGTTTTCCAAACTTGACTTTGATTATCTAGGTTCACGGCTGATGGCATCATTTTTATACTACGATGCCACGTGTGGTTATAACTATGTGTTAATTTGTCGATTACATCAATATATCTCTTCGTATTCATTTCAGTAAAATATTTCCACATTTTCGTTTTAAGTGTACGATTAAAGCGTTCAACGATTGAAGCCTTTGTGGCGTTATTGGTTGTAATAAAGTGGACATTCTTCTTTTTTTTAAAATCTTGTACAAGCTTATTCGTGTACTCCTTCCCATCATCGCACTGCAGTGTTTGCGGTTTACGTTCCGAAAATATTTTCTCGAAAGCTCGTTTAATACCTGGAGCTTTTTTATCTTTTAAAGGTATGACCCAAGCATACTTAGACAAAATATCAATACATGTCAGTAAATACTTATAGCCACCATTAAAAGATGACAGAGACTGCATGTCTACTAAATCAGATTGAAACTGCTCGTTTAAACCTCCTACTATGACACGATTTCTTGGAATTTGTGTCGCAAAGGCTTGTGCAATGTATACGAATCTTTCGTTTGAAGCCATTTCTTTATCTGATATGTTTTTACGCGACCTTTTAAAACACGCTGTAAAGCACTGATACCACCGAAACTGGCCGGTACCTCCGGATCCCGATGCATCTGAGTCAAAACTTCCATTGCAACAATTATTATGATCTAAACGAAAATTAACATTCATTTATGTTTTCAGCTACAAATTTTCATGATGTTTATCTCACGAAAGTTGTACTTAAAATGAAAGCATTCTAACAAATCTTTTAAATATATACAATTATATTTTGAAATAATTTATAGTTTTAATCTAAAATAAACAGAAAAAAAGAAGAGAGAAAGAGTATGTAATATATGTTTGTGTAGACTCTTTCTCTCTCTTAAAGAAAATTATAAACAAGGCACAATATAAAACACACGAAGCAAAATATAATAAAAATACAAGTTTATTCAGATCTAAAATGTAACAAATATAATTACAATGAAATCAATAATTGCTCAAACTCATTTTGTTCTTCTTCTTCTGAAGCATACATTTTTTCGATGCTTTTAAATAGTCCTTTTACATCAATGGCATCGAAAAATTCTTGTTGACCAAGTACAAAATTGAAATCAACATTTAAGTTTTTCTGCACAATGTTTTTAGCCACATCATCCATATTAATTTGAAATAATGCTTGATCGAAATATTCACCAAATTTATCAGTTCTAGTTTTTGATATACAATCGTGCATAAAAGCTACTTGATAATTATCTCTGCATCCACAACAGTTTACAAGTTCAGCAATTTTTAGAGTAATTGAAGCACATAAACACTTACCCAAAGATGCAATCAGTTGAAGAAATCCGTCGCAAGTATCATCAGGTTTAAAATCCACGTTTGGGTTATTAATTTCTTTGGTTATGTTATTGAACAAAGTGTAAGTAATTAGACTGTCTTTTACACATTCTGTTATAAAGTCCTTGTGAAAAGCGAGTTTACCGAACTCGCATCCTCTTAGCACCACATGCTCAGGCACAAACTGCATACTTAAGTTTTTTCGTTGAAAAAGTCGTTGGAAAACAAAGAGTTCAAACCCATATTTCATTTGCTTGGACACACACAAGTCTCTGTCGATTACAAACACTTTATCAGATGATCTGTGGTTAAGTATACTGTTTACTTCACCACAGAATGCCAACCACACTTTAGGAGAAAGGGAAATTCCATCTTTCGTTGGTTGATAAAACCCATCTTCGTCGCAAACATGTCTTCTAACATGTATGCGTGTTTGTCTAAGGAAATTAGACACTTTGACGAAAATTTCACCTCCTAGATGTATCATATCTTTAGGCAAAGTGTTCAGAGTGTAGGCAGCATCCCCCGACGAATTAACACGAACATTCTGCGCTAAAATCTTTGAAGCACCATTAATTTCATTTTTAATTGCTAACTCCGTAGCCGCTTTCTTTCGCATTCTAGTTTCCAAATTGCAAATCTGAGAACTAAGTCGTTTCATTTTTAAACTTTTTGTTGAAATTGGCAAATACGATTAAATAAAATTCACAAACGGCGCAACACTCACGAGAAAAATCGAAGCAACTGACGAATGCAGCTGTTGCCATTTTCTGTATAACAAACTTTTTCTTTATCGGTTACAGTTAATGGCCATTTAAACAACTCAACTTCACATTTGGTTACAGTTAAAACGAGATTGTGATAAAAAAACAACTCAACTTCACAAAACAAAGATATTTCTTGTGTTCTGACATGAAAGCATGACGTCATCACCCCGTGAGTTGCAACCGGTTGCAGTTAACATGTATTGCTTCCCTAGGCTCATGTTCTAGCATGAAAACATGACGTCATCACCACGTGGGTCAGCATTCGAGTGCTAACACGAATGAATCTGTTTAAACAGGAATGCGTGACGTCACGTGATTTCATCTTGCGAGAAAATAGCAAACTCCTTCATTTAACAGTTAATTGGTTTAATTGTAATTGCTCATTCATTAAGCTTTAAAATAATATTCTTAATTAATTAAATACCGTAAACACATGAGTCACGTGATCGCGTGAAATCTACCAAAAATTTTACAAGTCCAACTTAAACCTGTTGCCATTTTCAAAAAAGTAACTCGGCGTTGCCATTCTATAAAAAAAGAAAATTTAAACCGAAACCAAAACGTTCAGCAAACAACAACTCAACCACACCAAAAACACACCGTCCAACAGTACGATTGAAAAACCGAAACCAAAACCAGCAGGAGGAAAACAACTCAACTCCACTCCACTCGTGACGTCACTTCCGGTCACGCCCCCTTTTGATTGACAGGTGGGAACGCCCTGTAGCTGATAGTGGCCCGATTACTACTTATACTGTCTTTATATTGCAGTTTTGAATTGTTATATGAAGTAATGGCTAAACTGTTTATCTTAATTGCTCAACCAGGTTTAAAGTGCTATATTGTAAGGTTATTTCCCTAATTTAAAAATGACTAAAGTTTGAGGCTAATTTGCTAACACAACTGTCATTTATTAGGGGGGAATATTGGCTATCAACATTTGTAAAATGTGTTAAGAAAATGTTGAGTTTTTTTGCACTAACCTTAGGTTGAGGTAAATTTTTTGCTTTATATCCGTTGGACTGTTGTAGCTGTGGCGGGTTAAGTGAGTGTAAGGGTTCTTGAGTATGACCATTTTTTTGAATTAATCTGTCAGCATTTAAATATGAATTTTTTTGAAAATTTTCTCCCTGTTGATGAATAGTTGCATTAGTCTGTTTAAGGAACACAGAGACTATACTCAAGAAGTTGGTTCTGTTTTGAGATCATAAGTTTAAAATTAAGTTTAAATTAATTTGAATTGGCTGACTGGAAGTACTTCAGGGGGGTTGAAATGTGTTTAAGATCTACTGAATATGATAATTACTACTGTAAGGAGATTGCTTGCTAATAACCAGTGACAGAGATCGGGGTCCTTTTGACAACTTTTGAGATTGCTTCCATTCGCATAATCCTGATTTTGAGGATGGCTTGAATACATTTTTAGTGTAAGAAATTTGAGATGTTTTCTTCAGTTGATTTGAGCGGTGTTTAAGGGAAGGCATCTTGTGAGTGTTTTGGGATTTCGATTCTCTGGTTAAATGTGTAAGATAACTAGCTTGTCTATAGATTAAAATCTGTTAAGTGGCTTGCTTGTTTTTAGCAGTTTAAGGTTATGGTATTGGCTGAGTTTTTCCCTTGCGTTTTCCTTTCTTAGAGAGAGATTTTGACTTAAGATATTTGTTGTCATTCATGCTCTGGTTCTCAAGATGGAATTTAAGAATTTTTTAAATATTCGATATCTTAGTTGTTATATTCCCGAATTTTTAATCCGTTACTACTCATATCTATGTCTTCTTTGTAGAGTATGAAAGGTTTGTATGGAGACCTCGGCCGGGGCAATGGAGATGAGTAAATGCATTGCTGTAAGGATTAAATTTTTGGTTGGGACGTATGACTGTGATGTCATAAATTAAATTTTTAATTTTTTTACAGGATATCTTGGATATTGAGTAGTTGTAAAATTTTTCTTGGCTAATTTTAATGGTGAACAGACCTTGAATTGATTTTGTGGTAGAATGATCTTAAATTATGGGTTTAGTGTTAGATGTAGAGCTGTTTTCTCCTGTCCTGAAGTGTGTCAATTATTTTTCAGTTTGAATTATAGCCATAAGTGATAGTTTTTAAGTCAAGTTTTAAAAGTGTAAGATCATTTATAATTATGTGTAAGGTTAATGATCAGTGTTGTAATCTTTTAAAAATTCAGATGTTATTTTCAATGTTAAAATGTAAGGACATTTGAATTGAAAATTTTTTAATATTATAGTGTTAGATATTTAAATGTATTAAATTTTGAACATAGGATTCTACTCTTCTTATGATATTTACAAGTATTTTGCATATGGAAGTTTGGGAAATTTTTATCATATGAAACGTTAATCTGTGTTAGACTGAATATTTTTTTTGTGTAGTGGATCTGATGGACTGATGTTCTTAATTATGAAGTTTATTGAAGGCCAACATGTACATTGTCCATTATTTGTGATGTATACATAATTTAGTTTTATTTTTATTTTTCAGTTTGCATGTATGGATTGGAGCCCAGGAAGGTTTTTAGATTTTTTTGGTAGCGTGACGTATAAGTTTTTAAGGAGGATGTTGAGTGCCATGGATGGACTTGCTAAAATAGTGGTGAACATGTATATATATTATTGGTTGAACTTGCTATTTTTTGTTTTGCAGTTTTATAGTGGTTGGATGTCAATATGGTAACCATGGTGTGCCAACGTGAGGATTTTGTGCAAGGTAAACCTCTTTCTGGTATACATGGGTTTGTTAACCTAATGGTTTGTTGGTTGTTATGGAAGTAACAAGAGGGGGGGGGGGGCTTGACAGGAAAAATATACCTTTTTCCCTTCTAGTCTTATTATTCCAATTACCTTTTCATTTGACTTTTATATTCAACCTCTCTATATTAAACTCCATTTAATCTTTCCTATTTAAGTTTGCATTCACTTCTAAATAAACTCTGATTATATACTTTAAGATTCATATTTAAACACTTTTACTTATCTTTATTTTCAGTGTTTAAATATAGTTTTACAATAAATACAATATTCTTATCTTACCTTAATTTTTACTTCTATATAAGTTCCTTTTGCTCGTTCATCATGTTTCTTCCATTAACGCATGTTTTACGGCATTCAGGCTCTTCTTTCGTTTTTACCCGGTGTCAACATCGTGTTGAAAGTTCAGCTCACAGATTGAGGAGTTGTGGTGGCTATCGGTAGATGGCGTGACCTATCCGTCGTGACGTACTCCGCTCAATGACCGATCACAGGCAACACCTACTTGTAAAGCTGCGTTTACACTATGGCTTATCAGCTCTACAAGGTCTGCGAGGTCTGCCAGGCGTGGGTTTAGCCGGGTTTAGGAGGGTCTGCGTGGTCTGCGAGGCTTGGTCTCTGTGGTCTAGGCCTTGGCTTTAAAATACTAGACCCAACCAATCAGCGTGCTTTATTTTTCTGTATTCCGCCATTTTATAAGATCGAAGAAGCAGACGACAGCTTATGATTTTAAAGATTATTTGAAATTAATAAGGGATTTACAAATTAAAGGTACGTAATGGTTTTTCAGAAGTTTTTAACATTTATTTACATTGTTTCCTAACTGTAGAAGTTTCTTTTATAAAGCGTAAGTTACTATTTTCATGTATTTACATACTACGCTACTAAAATTAATTTGTTAACTATGTTACTCTTTAATATTACCAAACTCTATAAAACGATGTATTCGTAAATTCTTTAATTAGCATCTTCCTGTATATACATACAACGCTGCCTATGCATTTGTTAATAGATAATTATGTTCCTCATTTCCAAATTCTTTAAAATTAACCTGGTTTCATATGCATGAATTTAAAAACAAATTTGATAGTATATGAATACAAATTAATATAATACGTCGTCATTCTATTATAATGTACGGTAATGCCTTTTTTGTGAATAAATAGTTTCATTTCCTTTAGGTATTTATTTGATACTCTATTTCAATGCATTTTTAGTAGTACTGACAATTTTAAAATTTATCCTAAAACTAGCAACAAATTTTTAACCATGGAATTAATTTTGAATTAACTCCAAAGTTTTCGCTGTTATTTTTATATAATTGACTGATCATAGCAAACTCTGCATACATGATTTACATTATTATTAATAGGTTTTAAATGTGTTAATTTTTACAATGATACGGTAGTGTCTAAAGTAATATGAAGACTTTGAATTGTATTTAGCTTCTTATCCTCCCCCTAAAAAAATTCTAATGACACATAAAATTTAATTTTTTTTAAATTGAACAAACTTGTTTTCAAATAAAGTTTTTACTTGTAATTATTATTATTAATAATTTATAAACCATCCCTTATTCTTTTTAAAATTTTATCTTATATGTTTATCTTTCTAAAGTTTTCTTTAATAATTAATCAGTAGTAGTATATTAAAACTGTAAAATCTAGAACATTAATTTTTTCTCTCCACTTCCCCACAAGAGATGATTTATGATTGAAAAGTTCGTAAATTATTTTTTTTTTCAGAAAGAGTTTGAAAAACTTTCAAACCTATAAAAGTTATACTAGAAGTAGAGATTAGAATCTGCTGGTGCCAAGATAAATGCATATTTTACCAAGTTTGCTCTCAGGATATCGCAGGTGTGTAGTCTTCTATAATAAGTGACTACCATTTGTGATCTTCTGCAAGAAAGTGGATTGTCTGATGCTCTTGGACTATGTGCTGTTTTGTTGTTTTCCCTTAAAATTCATCAATCAGGAACTGTCGTTTAAATAACGTATTACTAACTTGTATGACTGACTGTAAGTATGTAGTTTTTTTATATATTTATTTTCTGTTGCTTAGAACGAGGGATTTTGAAATGCATTCTACATTGTTTTTATTAGTTTATTAGTCTTTTTTTTCTATTTATTTACATTGCAGGATGTTTTCAATGGGACATTTTCAACAGTTATATGAATGTTTGTCGATTGCCTGTTGACCCGACTTTTACATGAGATTTGCATGCTTTTTTTTAAGATAGAAATCTTCAATAATATTCGTGTATGGTGATTGTAAGTAAGTCATTTTCCTCAAAAGTACATGTTCTGTATTTTATTTATCATTGTTTTATCTTTTATATATAACGTCATTTTTCTCACAAAATCAACCTGTATCTAAGAAAATTTTATTCTCAATACAATATTTATTATTTAATTCCTTTATTCTTTAATCAATGTTTTCTTCACATTAGTTTTTTTAATTCAAAATGGCGTTAAATAATCAATTAAAAAATGTAGTTTATGTAAAGATGTAAACTGTGTTTTATATAAACATCAAGTATATGAGTATTCTGTTAGCGGGAAGCAGTTAACCTCTCCCTCCCTCCCTATACACACTTTTTAAGGATTTGATATTGCAAAAAATGTGTCGCCCAGGCTTAAAAAAATTCAGAAATTACACGAAAGCTAGAATAACTTATCAGATTTGTCTAAAATAAGATCACAGTGTTAAATAAGCAATTTAAGCACGGTAATTAATTAGTAATAATCTATATATTTGAGAATATGGTTATGTATATTGCTTCGTAGCTGTGAACTATAATCAAATGATACCTCTTCCATTTCTAAAAAAATTTTTAAATGGTACGCCTGGATAATTTTAATTTAATATCAGCTTAATAATTATTAAACTGCATATATTTTATTTAATATTATTATTGAAATAATATAAAATGCATTATCTATGATAGTATCATGTTTTTTATTTGTTTAATAATTATTAAGCTGCATATGTAATAATCTAATGTATTTGATTTAATATTTGTTAATGTTGAACTAATCTAAAATGTATTACTATTATTATCAATGTTGTTTTTTGTTGTGATTTGGGTTGTTTATTTACAATTCTTTGAAGTGATATGAATTATTTATTTCATTAGTATAAGTTATTGAAATTATCAGGAGCATATGGTGTATTTTAGAATTTAATTAAAATGTGCCAACATTGTAATTAATTTTTATAAAGCTCTGAGCTGGAAAATAAAATAAGTGATATTGTTTGTTTCGCTCAATGTTTATAATTCACTGGGTCATTCGATGGTAACTTACGTTACATTTAGAACAGTTTACTTCAGTAATTTTAGTAATAAAAGACCAAAAAAAAAATACTCACAATGCAAAGTTGACATGATTTGTTAATTAAACCTATTCAAAGATAAATTTAGATGATAATGGCCTAATTTTAGTGTTTTTTCTTGAACTCTGCCAGTTATATTTATTATGGTAACTGACATTACTGAAAAAGTAACATAAGTTGCCATAAAAAATATAATTTTCATTTTCTAGGTAATTTTTATCCAAATTGGCCTTTGGATAGGTTTAATTAACAAATCATGTCAACTTTACATTTGAAAATTTTTTGGTGTTATACTACTGAAATTACCGCTGTAAATTGTTTTAAATTATAACGTAAGTTACCATGGAATGACCTTAGTATTCAATGACAATCAAAATTGGAATTAATATGTATCCGATTCTTTGAAATAAGGCTTCTAAATTTTTGGGTCAAAGTTCATTAAACAAAAAAAAAAAAAAAAAAAAAAAAAAAAAAAAAAAAAAAAAAAAAAAAAAAATCTGAAGCCATGCTTTTATGATTTTTACGCTTTTAGATTTTGCTCACAGAATTTACATTTTTCGTATAATATATTTTGTAAGTAAGCTGCAGCTTCATACTTTATTTTAAATATGAATTAACTAAGAAATTGTGAGCATAGCGAGTAAGTTTTTTATTTTTTTTTTTTAGCTCAAAAGATTAGTTTTGAGATGTTAATGATAATATTCATAGCTACTGCTGAATCAGAATTTAGTTCAAAAGCGTTTTGAGAAATTTAAATGACCATAGGTATAAAATTTATCACTTGTATGGTTTGGTTATTTTATTTAGTTGTAATTAATGCAGTTTATAAATATAACATATGGAAAGTAATGATGTTTATTAGTAAAACATATTGTGCATTAGCTGCGTTTGGTTGTCCCCGCCCTGCTTTTTTTGGAAAAATAACCTTTATGTACAGTGTGTAATATAAAAAGGTATGTTTTATTGAATTCTTCCACATGTGGAAAGCATATTCTCTTATTTTTTCTATTTAAATTATTCTACACTGACTATTACTCATGCTGGTTAAGCTATTTAATACTTATATTTAACTTCTGAGTATTTTTGGTACTTTCATGTTACTCGTGTACAAATCTGTCCAAAAATACCTTTTTTTTTAAACACATGAAAATTAGAAACAATATTTTGATAATATATTTTTTTTTCTGCAATTGAATCGAAATGAGTGAAAGGCATGTATTTAAATGTGACATATGTATTAGAATGAAATGAGCGAATGGTTTATATTTAAAATTAAGTGAATGCAATGCGACTGACAAAGGAAAAATATTTGTTGATTTATCGCCTGTGTCGACTAACAGAAAAGTACCATATTTTAAAATTATTTTTTATATTACTATGCAAATCGTGAAATGAAGAGTTTTAATGTTATTAATAATTAATGTTATTTTGATTTCGGGTTCGAAATTTTAAGTTTATTTATTAATTATACTATGTTAACTCTCATGGGAAGATGCTTGCAAACTAATATTAAACCAATGGCGACTTTACAAATTTCTCGTTTGCTTTTGAATATTTTTAAATAATTTTTTCTGTTTTGCATAGGACATGTCTAATTGGGTATCTTTTTGCCCTTGATTTCAGGTGCAGTTTTTCAGAGGAAAATTTCAGTTTCTGAACTTGTTTCAAAATTAAGTGTCCTCAGAAGAAAAAAAAACTGCAACCAAAGAAATAAAAAGTAAACATATTTGGTTAGACATCAAGTTCAGGTTACCCAAGCCAAAAAAAAAAATAAATAAATAAAACTAAAGTATTGAAATGCAAATAAGAATTTTGAAAAGAACATTGCCGTTGGTTTAACATTTAGTTTCAGTGTTCTCGTGTTACTACTAGAGATGAGAGATATGGGCTTGGGCTACATTTTTGTACCATTCTTCGAGCTCGGGTGGGCCCGAACTCATTCATTCTGAAATTAACAATTTTATTTATTCTCATACAGAAAAAATAAAACAACTTTTTTCCCCTTAAAAATTACTTATTCCATTTCAAGTCATTTTAATGTTATTTTTATCAGAATGAAAGGGAAACAGAAATAGTGTTTTTTAAGCTCTTTTTAGATGTTTGTAACTATATAAATACATAGCACCTATAGTCATCATCTGGTTCGTCCATCTGTCTGCATATAACAGCGCAAAAAATACCCAACTAAATGGTTTGAAATTTAATATAAATATAATCGTTGCAGAATTTTGTCAAGTCATTTTAAATTTTAAGAAAATCAAATCAAAACTTAAAAAGATATTAATAAAAGTTTTCTTCATTCTATTAAATCCTATCATACATAATTAATTCAATGATATCCCATGACATGTAATGATTCTAGGTTGCCATGTTGATTACGTCATATTTAAGATGGAATCCTATTATTTCCGTATTACTGAATTTAATATACAGAATCATAATAAATTTTGTATTCATGCATTTTTGCATAAAACTGCAACAGCTATTGCACCAAAATCTGAATATTTATAAAACTAGTTACAGTATGAACACACGTCTCATTTGCCGTACAATTTCTAACTTGTTTAAATTTAGTATGAGTTTTGACTTCCCTGAAAGCAGTTCTGTCAGCCACGCAATAAGTTTCTCTTATTTATGAGAAGTAAATATACAATACTCTATATACATTCTTGTAATATTTTTAGAAATTTTGATGTGTAAACAATAAAGGTTTCCCTTTTAATAGGATCACTTGCATTTTGTATGTCTTCAATCTACTAATATTCTTAGCAGTTTGAATTAGACTTATTTCTTTTTGTCTCACTAAATATTATTTACTAATTTATGTATTCTTTATTTCAATTAATGGACTGAAATTTTCTTTCTTTTTTTTGTTTTTAGGTATGTCAAGAACATGCTTTTTGGTTTTGATGCACTATTTATCACTTCTTAATTATTATACCAACTGAAAGTTATTAAATGATTATCTCGCTTCTTTCCAAAAAACTGTCTTAATAGTTCACAATTTAACTAGTTACACAGTTTATTTTTACTCAATTTTTACTAATGCTTTATCTTCGTTTCAGATTGAAATATAAATACCTGTTTCTTCAGATCAATAAAGTTTTCTGCAAAACATTGTCATCATCATAGACCATTATGATACATATTAATATTGTTTCATTTATTATACGTAGTAATCATTATACTCAATAATAAATTTTGTTATGTAATAATATTTATAATATAAAGAAATTTTATTTTGTTTCTGTAACTTGTACTTTCAAATAAAAGAAATTTATTAAAAATTTGTTATCTTTTATTTGACTATATATTTTTATTATAAATGGTATTTCAGATATTTACTTGTTTTGTCTATCATATCATGTAAACCTTGATTTAAGAATTGTTTTTAATTATCTATTTTTTATAAAAAAAATGGCTAAGATATAAAATGAGAAAAATACTTTCAACATGGTTGAAAAGTGTTTATGAATTCAGTTTGTCCACACTTGTAAATATACTGGGATTGCATTGTAATTATTAAATGCTAATGATGTTCGCTATAGAGGGTGCTATTTAAATGTGAAATTCAATAAATATAATGCATCAAAAAGTGTTATGGGGACAACAAGTGCTGAAAATGCATTTTTACTGAGTTACGTGTTTTTAAATGGCACATTTAGATATTTCATTTCATTGTATGAAAATATTAAATTTCTTAATAGCTACTTGGAGAGTGTTTCATAATCTATGCCTGATTTTTCATAATTTGTGTATATTCCTTATACCAGTGGTGCAGCCAGTATCCTTATTTGTAATGGGTTTTGGAGAATTATTACTCCTTGTGTGATACAATATGTGACAAATAAAAACCAATGTAATGAAAAGCAAAAACAAACATAATAAGTTTAACATTTATATGTTTAAAGGTTTCATAGAAAAGCTTCTTTAATCTTCAAAGGGAAAAAAAAGAAGAGAGTGGGAAAGAAAAATAGCTGTAATATATATGTAGAACTTAGCACATTACCCTTACACATTAATAACCCACTGATAATTACTCCTCATATTAGCCATATTGCTCTTAACTTTTGCTTTCATTAAATTTGTATTGAAATAGAGGTTCCTTTTATAAAACCTTGAAACAAACGATAAACATTTTATGCTGCTTATGCTTTTCTTTGATTTTTACACATTTTTATCTTAATATAAGGTATTTTCATTACAACTTAGTTTTTTAAATACTGTGGGAGGAATTTTGAAATGTCGCCTTCTTTTGATGCTGCAGTGTTTATACAAATCTACATTTTTTGACCGATTTGCATGAAGCTTAATATAAGGGCTGTGCATATATAAAATTATCATTTTAATGAGAAGGGGGGGGGGAACCTGACGTTTGATTGTCATAAGATATTTTTGGGGAAAGTTTTTTTTTTTTTTTTTTAATCCAAACGATATTTATTGTTTTAGTGTTTTAATTTTTTCTTTACATCAAAACAGTCTTATACCTTTTTAAATAGTAAGTGCCCATTTTAGATGTTAATTTATATACAGTTGTTTAAATGTAAAATCATATCTTTATTCAAACGCAAACATATAAAAATAAAAAGGGTTTTTAAACATTGATGATGATTTCATTAAGGTGTGTGTGTGTGTGGGGGGGGGGGTCGAGGAATGATAATGTATGATATTGTAAGTGATGGGTTGGGGACTAAAATTACCTAAATGTTGATAACATTATATATGTACAACACCATACAATAGTTTTAGAATGGGAGTAAAATGATTGCAAATTTAAAACAATTATCAGATTTCTCAGCCCTATTTCCAACCATCTGCTATAGTTTATAATTTAAAAAAAAATGTTATTTAATTTTCTAATGCAACTTTTTCTTTCATATTGCCACAAAAAGAAAATGGGTATGAGCATTATTTTTATAAATCAATTAAAAATGAGACTCACTGTATTTTCACATGCAAAAATGGCATCATTTTGAACAGATAATGCACATTTTTCACATATAAATTTTTAAGCCTTTACTATAAGTGTTACCATAGTACCTTTATTTAAATGTAACATCACGACTAAAAGTATATAGAAAATGGCGTCATTTTCATGTAATCATTGTAGATTTAATTTTCACAAGCGATAATGTAAGTTTCCATCTAAAAATATTGTTTTATCATCAGGTGAGGACACTTGCTCTTCTGAAATTAGTGTCCATTATCTATAAAGTAAAAGCTTTATTTTCAAACTGTCCAAAAGTAAAATTTCACGAAATGTTACATTTAGTTCCTTTTTTTCCAGTATTGTCAAGGAAATGAAATATTTTCTGTTACATGTGCCAAAGAAATTCTGTATTCTCCCTTATAAAACAGCGGGAATTTACTATTATTGTGTCAAAGTAATTAATTTTTTCCTCATTGTCGTTAGATTTATTGCTCAGAAGGTAGTGTCACAGATGACAATAATATAAATGAGACAGGCAGTTAACTGTTGCACCAGAGAGTGGTGTTGCCATAGCAACATCATATGCTCTGCTGCAATGTGAAATGAGTAGTAACCTGATTACTGGTGATGTCTTCGATTAGGTTTTCCATCAGTGTTGGTATTCATTTCGCATTGTAGCAACATTAAAGCCAAACCATACACATAACAATTAAGAAAACAAAAGTAAGCTCCTACTGCCATTTTTAAAATGAAGAATTGAAGCAGTTATCTCTTTTGTCAGTGGTCGTCCCTGCCCTCCTGGACACTGTTTAAAGTAATTTTTGAACACTTAAATCAAAAAGAAAAATCGTCCTTACCCTCCTGGACCGCTGTTTAAGGTAATTTCTGAACACTTAAGGGACAGTTTCCCTTTTCAACAATTTTATTTATTTTAAATTTTAAATATGATTCAAATGGTGAACTCACTGAATTTCAATGTTCAACTAAAAGTACATTTTGAAAAAAAGAAATTAATTGTGTATTTAATTAAAAATTTTTAAAAAGTTTATAAAAATTCGAATTTTTTTAAAATCTTTACTACTTTAAAAAAATTGATATTTTTGCCCAATTTTAGATTTTTAAATGTGTACTACACAAACTTGCACATGGATTTTTAGACATATCTAATATTACATTTATTTTTTTTTTTACTGATATATATATATATAGTACAAAACGATGAAATCTAACACATCTTCATATACTTTCATTTTTTTTTTAAACAACGAAAAACCTAAAGGCTAATTCCATGCGCAGATTTATCACATATATAATAAAGAACATGCACAAAAAGCTTAAATCTCTATCTCAAATACAGAAAAAGACTTAAAACATAAAAGTGAAGAAAATATGAAAATGGAGAAAAAGTCATTTAAAGTTCTAATTTGTGTGGGTAATTGCGCTGAGTGTTTTAGCAAAATTTACAATACCTCGCGATATATTTACGGTATGGATAAAAATGAGGTGTAAAACTATTCACAATTAAACAGGCTTTCATTTAATATTAAAAAAGAAAAATCAATTTTTTGACCAATTTTAAGGTAAACTGCCCCCTTAAATCAAAAGGAAAAATAAATATAAATTTTATTTTGTGGAAAGGAGGGATCGTACCCCTTCCTCAGACAACAACAACAAAAAAATTAGATTCATTTTCTCTCTGTGTTTCATTATTTTAAACTGTTTGAAAAGAATAAATTTTGTTTTTTCAGTCAAAGAAAAAGAAAATTAGGGGGCAATTGCATTTTCTTGCTTCCCTTGTGGGCAATGAGCTTAGAAAAACGCGTAATTTTTATTAATTTACACGTAATTAATGTCTGTGCAAAAGAAATTACGGCGCAAACAATTCTGACACGTTCATTTCGATACGAATACGAACGTAAACAAACAAAGGCGACTGTCCCTCCCTTCCCCCAACCTGCAAATATACGCATGCGCAAGCCAAGTTCTTATGCCGTAGTGTAAACACAATTTTTTCGATTCTTGGACCTGAAAGACCCAACAGACCTGACAGGCCACATAGTGTAAACGCAGCATTAGAGTATCAAGTAGGTGTTGTCACAGGTCCGTTTTCCCGAGATCGTCAGACATCGGATGTGACGTTGACCAGGAGATCGGAAGTCACGTGAGGGGGTGCCGGCGGATGGGAAATACTATTTATAGCTTGGACTTTCGTTGAACGATGGATTAGCTTCGTCGATGTCTTGTGTCTGTACGTGTTGGTGCTTTGGGAAGACGATGGTTCACGTTTTTAAATGTTTTTATCACTGCATTTATTTTTAAGATGAAGTGGGTGACGTTTTAGAGATAATGTTTCCCGGTGTTTAGCTCTAGTCATTTACGCTCTTATGAAGAAATGTTTTATCACACGTGTTGGTTTCTTGCAAGTTAAAGCGGCAATGGCTTACGATATTGGTACGGTTTCATTCAAGTATGTAAACAGAAGACAGACGAACTACCACCGTTTTTTTTGGCTTTTTAGTATCCAGTGAGGATGTGCCTGGAAGACGTTCGTGTTGTAAAGTTCAGTCTGTTGGAATTGGGAAATGTGCCTGCTGCCTACTGCATGTTTTTCAGATAATATTTTTATTTTTTATTCCTATTTATTGAAATAATCTGACTTTTAATTACAGTTAATATTCTCTCTCCTTTTAAGAAAACGTTTTTAAGTTCCAGACATTACTCTGGTTTCACTTTTTAGGAATCTTGCCAACTTTTCTTTTAGAGTGGAGGAACAAGCTGTAGGATTACAATTTGTTTTCCAAGAGACCAGGGTTTTTCCCGTTTCGGTGCTACGGATAGGTTGTGATACAAGTTTGTCCGAAACTCGCGCAACAGCGGATTACCACGCGCAGGGCCGGCCCAAGGGGTGTGCGAAGTGTGCCGCTGCACGGGGCGCCAACCAGCGGAAAGGGCATCCACAAGATCACCTATAAAATCTAAATTCTGAGGAGTTTTATTTTTTATTTTTTATTTTTTAACATTTGCCGATGGGGACCGGTAGAAGTGGTGAATTCTACACACTTCCGGCTTTTCGAACATACCCCACATCAGGAAATGTGAGATTGGCCACATGATGACCATTGTTTACAGATTAGTTACCAGAAATATTGGAAAAATAAAAGGAGTTTGAAGGCGCAGAAAATTAAAAAAAAATGAAAAGCAGGCTTCTTTGAAAAAGTTTTCTTGATATGATCTCATCTTCTTCTGTTAATTGTTAATAGCGTCAAAAATTTTGCCGAAAATGAAAAACCTGAAAAGGCATGTTTATCTAGTAACTAAAAATATGTATGTAGATTAATCTTATTAAATTTACCGCAGCACGTAGACAATACGATTCGGTCGTTCAATAATTATTTTATTAACCCTAGATCTACCGGGAATTTTATTCAAGTTTTAATAAAACGTTCTACACCAGAATTTTTATTTAAAACTATTTAACTTATTTATTTACCTTATTTTTGTCTGGTTTATATACTTAGTTTATTTTAAAGAAATTTCTGGTTTGAATGAATATTTTGTATGTACCTGTCGGGTCCAATGGACCCGTCTGGTAGACGGAGGGTTAAACGACTGTAAATGTAATATTTAATAGGTAGAAATGAATCAAATTAAACATTTTTCAATAAGCTAGGTTCATTTATTATTTATTTTTTTAAATGAGTACTAAATAGTAAAATATTTAAAGTTACTGTACATGCTCGAAGTATTTGAAAGTCAGTTCTTGAAATTACGAAGGACGTTAGACCCTAAACTCAGAACGATGGAACCAGGGCCCAACAAACTCTACATACCGCCCCGATGCGTGGGACAAATATTCAGTTGAGCGCCCCTTTAAATTCTTTTAACCCCAATTTCTACACCTTAAAAAGCAATATATCTCCAAGGAGGCAGTGCCTCTGTCGCACAAGTTTCGCCCCCTTCCCCATCGGTAAAATGTTCGAGCAACAAGCACAATTAATGGACAGCATTCAAAATATTTAGTTTTTTTCTTTTAGTATTTAATTATTTTTCAAGAAACTTGGAATAAATAAACACTGAAGGGAAAATTTTTTGTCAGTGGTCCAGGCTCCACCCCTTAAATTTTCCGATGTTCATATTTTTTTCGTTCAACTACCTTCAGAGATTTTGTTCAACCAGCGCCATGAGCACGGAAGAACGTAATCTGCATAGAAGTAAGGTTTCTTAGGGATAATTTTGTGCTAAGCCCTTTTATAATGTTTAAAGACTTATGCTCATGAGTATTTTTCCTCCTGGGGATTTATCATTGAATATCAAGTGAAAAAATAGATTTCGCCCTTTTTTTTTTTTTTTTTTTTTCAAAATCCAGGAACGAACAAAGGCCCTCCCATGTTCCTACTCCTGCATGCACTTTATTATTTGACTATTGCACTTTATTACGACATGCACTTTATTATTTGCAAATCTAATAACAAGAGATTGAGTAGAATTAAAAGACACTGATTTCTCATTAACAGGAGCACTCATGTAATCTAAAAATCAACATAAACTAGAGAGTGCGGAATTGTGGAATTTGGGTCAATTTTTTGGAATTTTTAAAAAAAATTATTGATCCTTATATAAATTTTATTTGTAATTCTCTTGAGAAAATCTTTCATTTAATACATTTAACGTTAAATAACTTTATTTCCTTTGCCTTTAGTTTTCGCTATGGTAATTTTTTACCCCAATACCCTATGATTTAATTGGATTCATACAACTATAACACTTTTTTTAAATCCAATTTTGGTACGGCGCGGCACAAAGACGTAAATTCAGACATACTTAAAACATATTAGCTTTATTCGGTGTGTTTTATTTGTCCTTACATGGACGCCGGTAGAATGAAATCCAGGAAGGTCAAGCTTTTTTGGGAGACATTTTGTGTTTAGCTTATTCCTTATTATTATAAATAAAACTTTTACTCTCAATCATAGTTTTTTCTTAATGCTTAATTATTTTAGTTTACGAAAAAAAAAAAGTAAAAAATTGTAATTTAATAGATTACAACGACCATTTGGATTTTTTTTTTTTACTTAATATTTACTTAGTTTTAATTTTGGGGCATTTCGACAAGAGAAGCCGAGAAAGATAAGAGGTTAAAAATCGAAAGCAGTTCCACCGAATCATCCACAGATCGCGACAAATCACCTTCGTAACAAAATTTAACCGAAAAATCTAAATTTCGTCCACCAAATTCCGTCGCATCCTCTTCGACAACAGATCGCAAAGATCAAACTTCAGACGACCAAAAGCTTCATCGATAAACATTCCAAGTCCCGTTTCAAGAAGAAAAACAGTTTACAAATCGAAAGCAGTTCCACCGAATCATCCACAGATTGCGACAAATTACCTTAGTTGAGCTCAATTTTTCCCGGTTAGAATCGACCGATTGTAAAACGCCGTGGCTAGTGGATTGGAGCCGCTTGAGACATGGCCTTTTACTATCAATCGATTAAACATTAGATTGTTTCCTTTTTCGCGTTCGTCTTTTATTCTGTAATCGATTTTCATGGGCTACATAATCAGTTGAAGACCTCGATTTTCATGGGCTACATAATCAGTTGAAGACCTCGATTTTCATGGGCTACATAATCAGTTGAAGACCTCGATTTTCATGGCCTACATAATGAATTGAAGACCTCGATTTTTGCTTTGCAAGACGATTTTCATTTTGGCGTCGCTCTTTGGCTTTGGATTTTTCCATATTTGATAATTTTCGCCTACCTATTTTGTAACTTTTTCAATTTTTAACGATTTTATGCCTTTCGATTACCTATTCAAACAATTTTTAACGATTTTATGAATTTCTATTACATATTCAAATAAAAATTCTTCTAAAAGTAAAGAACATCGTTGAATTTCGTTAAAAAAAAAAAAAAATGCGAGCATCATTTGGCCCCATCCTCGACAAAAACAACAACCATTTCCAAATGGTGAAAAAAAAAAAAAAAAAAAAAAAACTTGGCTTTTTTTTTGGGGGGGGGAGGGGTGTAAAGATCAGCCGATAATTTTGTTTTAAAGGAAGAGAATGACAGCCATTCCAAAGATGAAAAGAAAGAATAAGAACTGTTATGTATCTGTAATAAGCTGAAGTGAAAACTAGATGTTTGAGCCCTATTCGAAAATAGACATTAGAATGTGAAATTTATTCATACTTCTTATCTGCTAAATAACGAGACAAGATTAGAGTTTTCATCTTGCATAGTTGCTCTATTTACTAGTAATTCTGCTTCTTTTATTGTAGAAATATTTCAAACAGTATTCTTCTAACAAAGTTTCTGCTTTTAAAATTTAAACAATTAATTTATTACTGTTATTTTCGTCCAATACCATGTGTTGTTTCTGTATTTCACTTTTAGATCATAATGTTAATGGACTGATAATTACTGTATAATTCAAATTTACATTATGAGGTTTAATTTTGCAGTTTAACAAATACAAATTCAAAGATAGGGTTACATTTGGAATCTTGCATCTGTTTTTGAACCATTTTAAATTAATATCTTAAATAATTAGTAATAGTATGTATAAAAACTACCAATATTTAAAAAAATTAAGAACATAAGCAATTTCCCTTTTGTGTGTTTGTGTGTAAGGGGGGGGGGGCGGTAGGGACCCAAAATAAGTGCTCGCACCGGCGCCAAAATGCCTTTGGGCCGGCCCTGACCGCGCGGTGTATTCGACACTGTTACGACTTGTGACATCGTGATATTTGTGATTCCTAGGAAACTCTATCAGACAGATTTTGCTAGGGGGTTTCCATTTAGGCTTGCTGCAGTTCGGAAATCCATTTGTCATTAACTTTTAGTTAATGTCTTGCTTCTGGTCTTCAGTTTACTTTTGAGTGGCAGTTGAGGGTATCTGGAGATTTCAGTTAAGCTAATGTTGATAAATAAGTTGTGCTTGTCTTTACATGAAATCTTTTATATAGGAGAAGAGATTGAATTTAATTAATAAAATCTTTTTCATTAATTATTTTGCTTTTTCTTAAACGTCAGTAATTAATATTGTTATCTCAGTTGAACTGGGTTAAGTTTATATTTTCCTTAATAGTTAATTGAAATAAATTTACATTTTGCTTTTGAGATAAATACCTTTTTGAAATTAAGCTTTACTTTCCTTTTAATCAGTTTTAAAATAAAGTAAATAGTTTTTTGATTAAACCCTAAAATTAATTAAGTTTAATTAGTTTTTATAATTAAAGTAAAATATGATTTCTTTGAAATAATATATTTACTTTCTGGTGCTCCGGTTCATGTCTCAAGCATGTTGATATAGAGTCATAGAGAACTTATGTCATGTGTTTGAAAGTTTTATTCTATTTTAATGATTTTATTTTCTACTATTGTTTTATTTAAACGTTTTAATAAAATTGTTATTTGTTTGAACTTGGTTTGGTTTTCTTTAAATATTTTTTTACAGATAGTTTTATATTGCTTTATCTCATCTGCAGTTAATAGGTTTCTGGGCAGACACAGTCAGCAAATGTTTCCATTTGCGTGTTAACTCTCAGTTTAATGACTTTCAAGAATAATTAACCTTTTGGTTATTACTTTCACAACTTTTGAACGGAGGGTGGTTTCGGGGTCTGGGGGGTCATAATCGATGAAAATATACCAAAATTTTTTGAAATCGCTTTCCTCCGAACGGCTGCAATAGGTAGCTTTTTGTAATGAAAGCTACCTAAAAGAATCGAATGCCATCCAATAATCATTTTGTGACATGTTAACGTAGGTTCTGACAGTTGAAGTTTATAAACTGTAACTATGGCTCTTGGGGAAAAAATGAAATGATGCATTTTATTTTAAAATAAAAAACAGCGATCCCAATAACTTTTTACATTATTCCGTACAAAATTAGATTGGTTTGGGCCTTACATAATAATAGTAATAGTACTAATAATTATTACAATAAACAAATTACTCTGTGATTATTTGACGTACAAACATCGAAATAAAAGAAGAAATAACCAGAATAAATGTATTAAGCTGTTTCAAGGCTTCATAAAGCAAATTCATTTTTGGCTAAATGAAAAAGAAACTTCTTACAATTTGCTATTTTGGCTTGTGCATTAAGCGCATGTATTGCTGTTATTAGATATTACTCTTTTTTCCCTATTCTCCCAATTAGCTTTTTTAGAAAAAAAAATTAAAATTGCTTAATTAAATGTAATTGACCATGGATACACGTATTTGCATCATTTATGCTATATTTTGTAAGTATTACAACCAAAAAAAAAAAAAAGCACCGAAAACTCTTCTTTCTAAGTTACCCTTTTCCCCCCTCCTTGTCCAGTGATTAGAGAAAGTTATATCTCATGAATCACGACTGAGGCTTTGCACGTTTGTAATGGGTCCGTTTCCATTTTAAATGGAGATCTTGGGGGTATTTAGTCTTCGTGTACAAAATATGTCCATATTATTTTAAAAGCAAATCCAAGGCATCTGTAGGCCCCACCAGTGGCCGAGAGTTTCTGCTTTCGAAGTTGGTAGACGGGAGGTGCTGGGTTCGAACCCAATCCCGCCTGTCGGCCTAATCGTTCGGTGTTTTCGTGGTTTTCTTCGAACCTTGGATTTCCATGCGTAAATACGTGTTAATTTCCCTTAGAAAGATCCCCATTTAGGGCACTCTCCCCTCCTTCCTATATCCCTCAACTAGACAATAGGCTGTCAAAAGTCAACACAAGGCGCCTTTGTTATATGTTAGATTCAAAGAAATATCCTTCCTTTTGTGGCAACTCATAATCAATTTTTAGTAAATCGTATAATTTTGTCAATTAAAAGGTGTACTTTTTTTTTTTTTTTTGCAAAATACCTTTACAAATTTCAATTTCTGCTGAATTAGCTTAAAAATGCGTTATAACAATTAAAATAATGGGCTTAAGCTGCAAAAATGTTCTTTAACATTCTTTATTCTTAAAATCAAAACCCGATCGGTGTTAAAATCGTTATAAAGACATAAATAAACCTGAAAGTTTTACGCTCCCATTGTACTTAATGCCGGTTTACTTCCGGGTGTGGCTCCCAAAAGCTGTAGGGTGGCAAACAGCCGGAAAAGTTATTTTCCGCATCACTGACAGCTGCAACAACCTGTGTCTGTAAAGGGTATGTTCTGTTTCATTACCGCGCGATGCCGATTATGAGAATTCATGTCAGGATACTTAGCGTAATCGAAGATGAAATTCATTATCAAAATAGCTAATTAATATAAATCCACTTTTGTTTGTCCTAAATATTTTCTTTCTATACCCAAGACTTTATTTTCTACATTAGGCACAGTAGACTTGAACCTAAGAACACTGATTTTTGATGTGCACTTAAGATTCGAATTCCAATTTAAATTTTATCCCATGTACATTAAAAGTAGAAATCAAAATAATTTTAGAGACAAAAACAATGTGTCAAATAATCTAAAATATTTTCAAGACTGTTTTTGTATTATTAATGGATTATGTTTACTCGTTGAAAAATTGGTGATTTAACAAAATAAATTTAATGTTTTTATGTGTGTATGCAGTTAGTTTTTCCATTTTCAAAATTGTGTCAAATATTCTTTATCATATGAAAATCTGTTTATATCAAAATGATAGTTTTTTTTAAAAAAACTTACGAAATAAAATTTTTTAGGCAATTTTTATGCCTTGGGTCTTCTAAGTTATATTTAGAAAAACGTTTTCGATGCTCTAACAAATAAAACAATAAATATTCAATTCTTTTACGAAAAACTTAAAAATGCTTTTTTTAGTGTAAGGAAACACTGAAAATTTATAACATTAAAAGTATTATAACTCGGTAAATTTTGATCTCACAAAAATAGAAATTCAATTCATATACATTCCTGTGAAACACTTGATGAATGCCATCTACTGTCCCAAATTTGAATTATTTTTTAAAACCCACAAACCACCTCTACGTAACAAAATCTATGTAGATATAAACTTCCCTGGCTGTAACTTGATTAGAACTTATGCTAGATCGTTTTGAATTTCAAGTTTTTTATGACTAGATAATGTTATTCCGATTACAGGAGTTTCCTTAATTGAATAAAACTAAAATCATCATCTGGTTATTTATTTGTCATGCTAATTTCAAAAATATAAATGAAATTAATTAATCTACAACATTTTTGAACACAATATCTAAAAATATAAATAAAATAAATTATTTCCGTGTATTTAGCTAAAAATTTTTATTATAAAAACACTCTAGATATCATCTGATAATAATAAGGGCAGCGTAGTTAATACATGTTAAAGAACGTAACCAAGCAAAATAACTTACCGTTATAACTTAAATGTTATAGTTTAAATATTGTTTACCGTAATTTCTAGCGTACAATCGGCAGATCACTTATTCATGTTTGGACCCAGAAATTTTATTTAATAATTGAAGTCAAATATTTACTGCGATCTAATAAGTTACATTTTATTAAATAAAATTTCCGGGTCCAAACAGGATTGTTTGATACGCGGATTATATGTCGGAAATTACGGTATGTTTAATAAACGTATTGCAGGATACAGTGCTTAAAATAATATTTTCATTTGGAACTAAACTATTGAAATTAAGATAACTACACTAGTAGCCAAAATTGTGATCTTTTGAAAAAAGTTCCTTTAAATATGTATGTATTAATGGAAAGACAATTTAATCAAGAATATAATGTACACTGTTAAAAATTTGCAGCATTCTGGCAGGTCATTTGACCGTTTTTTCCGAAAACGGTTACACAACCGTAATTTAACGCTATTCTGACCATATTATTGGCCATTTTATGGTCAGAATATAGTTAAATTATGGTTCTGAAACCATTTTTTCAAAAAAACTGTCGAATGACCTGCCAGAATGCTGCAAATAGTTTAACAGTGTACTATAATGTCACAATTATTAGCCTTTTATCAAAGATTATAGTAAAAAAAGCACAAAAGTGTAATACAACTTGGTCAGATTTATGTAAAATCACTTTTCTGTATTTGATTGTAGCCACTGAATTCGAGTGTTTAAAGTTTCATTCAAGCTCAGGGGGATTTCAGATTTTAATGTCATGTATTGGAGCTGATAGGAAGACCTATGTGACTCACGTGAAGATTTTTTCCCCTTTCAATTATTGAGCTTTTAAAACAAAATAAAATTATAGAAATGTCGGAAGAGTTGACCTGCCAAGCATCAAATACTATTAAGGGAATATATAAAAATACTTTTAAAATAAGAAGGCTACAGTGATGAAGAAATTAGAAGAAAAATTGGCGGAAAATTACTGAAAGGGTCATTTCTAATTTTTTAAAGCGTTTTAATGACTCTCAGTTACAACAAAATAGGAACGACATTGGCACGAAAACGTGCATGACAGTAATTTGTGATAGAAGAACATTGAAACTGTGTTAGGTGTCAGAAACCTCCATGAGATGAAACTGAGTTATAACGCATTTTAGCTTGACAGAAGAGAAAAAAGTAACCCTGTTATTTGGAGTGTTGAGGGAAAAAAATTTTCCTTTTTGGTAACGATGGAAATATGTAAGGAGAAAAATCGAAGATGAGTTGCATTATGATTGCATTATATCTACCGGTAAAACTACCTTTTACTATTATGGTACAAAGTTGTACGAAATCAAAAAGTGTGAGCAGAATATGCATTTTAATGGTAATATAATTAAACAAAAATGCATAAATGAGATATTTCAGCTCAAACTGAAGCCTTTCGTTCATGATCTTTTCCAAGATAATAAAGTTTTCTGTTTCAACAAGATTCATCTAAATGTCATATTACTTCTGTATGGAAAAAATGTTTTTTAGATGACTACAACCCACTGTTTGTATTGCCTGGGAATAGGCCAGACCTTAATTCAAATGAAAATGTATAGTGGACTAAAATTGAAAGTAAACCAGCAATAATATCAATAAAAAATAATTGAATGTTTGTTTAATATAATACACAACTGGAAAACTTGTTTCACTCGATGTAAAGCGTTATAGGGCTGTAATCAACGCCAAAAAGGAGTCCACGTAGGCACGCACACATATAGGCATATGATAACTGACTTGGTGAAAATTTTGTTTACCTTAATTTATTTATGTGCTTAAATTTTCTTCTTAATAAGTCCTATTGATGTAGAAAATTCTTTCAGATAATTATTGCATTATATTTTTGGTTATTAAATTACCTTTCTATTGATATACTTTTAAGCTATTACTAGAACAAAGAATTGTTATGAACCACCAAACTTTAGAAAAGATTTAATAAGATGCAAATAAAATTGTATTTATCAATAAGATTAGAGACAATTGAAAAATAACTAATGTATGTATATTAACCAAAACATATGTTTTTTCAAACTTTGATAAGTTCTAGATTTTACTTCTCGAACAAAAAAAAAAAAAAAAAAAAATGCTAAAACCGTTACTATTGCAGCAATTACTTTCTATAGAAAAATTTAAACAGCCTCAGCTGTTTTTTTCATTGTAAATTCTTTGAATAATAATAATAATAATAAAAAAAAAAACACGTCTTATTAAAATATAGTTCAGAAATTTTACTTCATTATTGATAATGTGTTTAATATGATAATGCGAATATTTAAAAATACGACGATCATTATTTGAAATCTGCAAAATAGGAAAAATATAGCATTCTGTCCCGATATCATATAAGATTTGTATTGGCAAGCATTTTTAGGAAAATCTGAATGCCTGAACATGCTCTAAAAATGATATAAGATTTCAAACAAGAATTTTATCATATTTGAGATCGGTTAAAAGTACCAATATAAAGAAAAAATAAACCCGTATAAAAAATTTATTTTTCATGATTTTTTTACTTCATCCATAGATTTTTGAACTCAATATAAGTTTAAAGAACTAAGTAATTAAATTTGCATAGTTTTCAATTTGAAGAAATTTTTAAAACATTTTATTTCTCAAATTCTTTAAAAGTTTTTTTAAACATCCTCTTCCAATTATTTTAATTGATTTTTTAAATTATTTATAATTTTTTTACATTTCTCTTTTAATGCTGGCATGTTAGAAAAAGAGATTGGAAGTAAAAACTTAAATTTTTGAAAACGCTTTCAGTAAAAAAATAATCGTTAACTTAAAAGATTTCTTAAATTTAAATTGTTTTGCATTGGTATTTTACTGTCATATAAGCTACAATAACAGAATGTTATGAAATGAATATTTTCTTTTCATGATGCAAAATTAGCAAAATTCCTAAAATTGATAAGAACTCCAAACACTATGTATTTTGAACTTCTCTTTTGTTGTGGTTGTTTATTCTTGCTTAAGCACCAGTAAAAGAAATAATGATAAAAACATATTAATGGATTTAAACTAATAAGAAATCTATGTATAAAAGTAAGAGGCTTGCTTTTGATGAACATCGACTTTTACTTTTGAGCGCGTATGTGTACGTACGCGATCGTTGAATTAAGAAGATACCTAAGTGGTTTTGGGATAATTTTGGAGTTTATACTTGCTTCAGCGGATATTTTTCTACCTTTTATATGCACGCACGCTCTGTTCGTCACTCGCTTAATGGAGCTATTATTAAATTTAACTCGAAACTATAGTCATGACACATGATGTCTTTTATAAAGTTAAACTTTTTCTATCTGTTAAAGCTTATTATCCTCTAATTTATCTCTATTATGGATTTTCGTGAAAGGTCTTCAAATAAATATTATCGCAAAAGCTATCATATTAAACAGTTCTCATGATAACTTTTGGTTGGTTGTGTATATGACGGCCAATTATCAGCACAAGGGATATAGGCCCTAAATGAGGGAGTGCCCACCGTGTTGGTCTTTCTGAGGGAACCTAAGCCATATTTACGCTTGGAAAACCAAGGTTCGAAGAAATCCACAAAATCTCCGAACGATTAGGCCGACGGGCGCGATTGCGATCAACCCAGCACCTCCCGTCAACCAGCTTCGAGAGCAGAACCTCTCGGCCACTGGTGGGGCGATAACTTTTGGATACATGAAATCAGAGTATAAGCGAGAAAAGAATGAAGACTTATAGTATATATATACGTATGAATACGTATAAATTTTATTTCAGAAAATTGCATTTTTCTAACTTACGACTTAAAGAAAAATTCGATTTTAATTGCTACATTAACTAATCTATAGAAATGATGTAAAATACGACAAATTGTGATATTTTTCAATCAAACTGTAAATGATTTAAGGAATTTTTATGATGTAATTTGCATATTTTTATGTTCGTTATGGTTCACAATTCTTCCAGTACATGACAATTATTTTATTACATAGATGATAACTGTAACAATTGCAAAGTTAAAAATCATTATTATAATTATAATAATGTTATTATAAGTATTTTTTAAAGAAATTTCAACTGGAGAAAACCTCGGTCCAAAATATGAATGTAACGCATATTGATTTGAAATGAATTTCTTTCATCCATACATCAGAAATTACTTATCATTAAGTTCTAATTCCTCATAATGAAATGCAATTACTCCATTTACAGACATTGTATGTGTAGGCTCGTCTTCTATTGCGTTTAAGCATGCATTCATAATTAGACTGAGTGTACTTTGTACTAGACCAGTCACTCAGCATTTTGCATATTACCAAGGAAAAACCGCTACATTCTCGCAATAGGCGAGACTCAGACAGTAAATAGTTATAATAGAACAGCATAGAGAGCCTCAATGAAGACAGATAGTTTGGGAAGCACTAGAGCAGAACATCCCACCGGAACTTTGTTAGAATCACTGGTTTCTATGACGACGAACGTGCCCGGAAAATGGAATGGTCAGTAAGAGAGTCTAATAATTGTTGACCGGAGCTCTTGTTTCAGCTGAAAAGTATCGTCTCCAGGCAACCCGAAAGCAGTGAAGTCTTTGGCCCACTTTTGAGAGCTCGCTGATTTGCAAGTCCCCAAGGAGATGGTCCCGCGACAGTCATCAGTACTGGATGAAATTCTTTCAAATCCCCTTGGAACCTGCTTATCCAATGGCTTTTCAAGCCGTTACTGAACCACCCTCAGCTTCACCTAAATGGCAAGGTTTTGGTTGCAACAAGTTCAGAGATGTTCAGGTAAGCATTTTTGTAACACTGTATTCGTATTTAAAAGTGCTGCTTTTAAAATGAAGTTTTAGCGCCAAGTTAGTTGACCGGATTAGTTAGTTCCTCATTTTCTAAAGTGTTGATTCAACATCTGGTATGAATTTTGCTGTGTTAATAGATATTAATGACAAAGTGGATACAATTGTCAGGAAAATGGTATTAATAAGTGTTTGTGAGAGTAAATATAAAAATCTGAAAAGGTAAAAGAGAATAAAGTGGATTGTTATCTTTGCCTTAAAAGGATGATTGACTGATCTATTTTTTGTAATTGGTATTGTTTTCCATATTGAAATAAAGAGAAGAAAAAATAAACGTATCACAAAACAAACCGTTTTCAGAAACTTAGAACGCCATTTTCTCAAATATTTTCAAACTGAAATGGAAGTAAAACGAAAAACATGAAATATGATATATGGAATTCAACTGAAATTTAAATGAATATTGCAAAAATTATTCTAAACTTGCTAATATATAATTATTGATTTAATGTAATCGCAAACTGATTATATTTAAACCTGATTATCTGTTCTCGTAATGAATTATCCATTCTACCTATTCTTATTCATTCTGTTTAACAATGGTAGTAATATTTCAGTTTATGCGCCAAAGAGATTTGTCGAATGCTTCATTGCGCAAGATATTTTCTTGGAGTATTTTGTTTAGTATTTTGACGTGAGAATTACTTTATTGCTCAAGAAACCTCTGAAAAGCATGATTATTCCTCTGTTATCGTTGTGTAAAGGATCTGGCTATTCAGAAAACGTTAGGAAAATTCCCCTGATAATATAAAAAAGGAGGCGAACTTTCCGTGCTTCTGTGTTATATAAATCTAATTTTATAGTTGTAATTTACTTTACATTTAGAATAAAATGAGCTTAAAAAAGAATATACTTAATAAACAGAAACAGTATAGTGATAGTAAATCAGCTTTTGCTGTAAAAAGTACATATTAGTTAAAAAAGAATTTAAAGAAATTATTTATAAGGGAATTTTCTTGAACGATACCGTTTTTCTGCCTCAAGAAATAATTAATAGAGTTTGAGAATCATGATTCAAGACTTCTTGTGGTAAAATCGTCTATATTGATTTGCTCTTCTTTTAAGATATATAAGAATGTGACCAAGTTTCATGATGTCAAACGTAGCGATATAGCTTTTCTTGATAGCACACAGTCATTTTTCTCAACGATACGAAGGATAAAGTTGTATTGATAAGGACGAAATGTAAGGAAGTGTCCGAAACAAATCGTATTACACAATGGACAAGAAAAATTTATTTGTAGCTGTGTATCATATGAAAAAGAAACTTTTCATTCTAATAGAGTTTGCAGGGTACGGAGTCTTACGTATTTAATTAGTTAAAAATTGATATAACTGCAAGCATTTATCTATTTTCTTGTATTTACATTCTACGTTTTAGTTCTGTCCTTCAATAAGCCATTTGCAAAATAAATTCAGGTGATTCAAACAATTCGATTGATGTAAAATTTAAAAAAGAAAAGAAATATAATTTATGTTGTGGAATGGATTAAATAACAAAGACTTTGAAACCAAATTCATTCAAAATCAAGTTTCATGTTAATACTCATTGTATACGCTTAAAAAAGACAAGTTTGTCGCGCATTCTGTATGCGATGAAATTTATAATTTGATTAACATCTGGAAATTAAAAATGCTTTTATGAATTACTTTGTGGCCTGCGTTAAAGAACATACTTTTGAACGATAATTAGGGCAGTTTTTAAATGCCTAAAGCCAATTAAAAATGATTTCATTATATTAGCAATATTTTTAAAACCTAGAGATAGAGTTTTATACAAGCGAGAAAGTGAAATAGGTTGGTTGGTTGTGTTCATGACGGCCAATTATCAACACGTGGGATATAAAGGAAGTGAAATAAATCTTACTGTTATTAAATATAAACTGTTTTTAAACTGAGAAATGAAGTGTTTTATAAAAAACAAAGAACATTTTATCTTATAAATTAAATTATGAAATAGCAAATAAAAAAAGAAAGAAATACATTGCATCATGGGAGTTCTACAAACAAAAAGAAAATTTCTCTCATTAATGCCGGTACCAGCTGCAAAAGTAAGATTTGTTTAAAGATAATACTGCGCTTTTAAAATGACTTTTTATGCTACAAATTCTAAGTTGATTCTGTTACATGCTTTATTTCTTTCTTTAATTTAAATAAATTTACATGTTACATTAAATAAATCACCAAAGTACTATTTATTTCATTGAATTATGTAAAAAACACAAATGTATTTATTATTCGACGTCAAACAGGAGTTCTTTTTTACATAAATGTCAAGAAAAACTAGTAAATCAATAAATACCTTTACTGTATCTTCACATCATCGGTGTTATTCAAACTAAAAGGAAATTGCATAAATGCCAGTACCACCTGTGAAAAGAAGATATTTTTCATGCAGGAAGTGAATTCAGGATTTGGATATTTTAACCGCTTCAAAGTTTGTACCGATATACTTATTGATTTTTCTTTTATTTCTTTCAGTAACTTTTTGAAACAAAAATATGACAGAGTAAGCTTTTAAAAAAATAATATGCTCTCATGTTTTGTAAAACATTGTTGTATCGTTAAAAGTAACATAACATGCTCTAAATTTATACTGTGTAAAAGTTTAAAAAATGATAAAATGTTGATATTTTTTATCTTATATATTTGGTATTGATGAAAAGGTAAATAATGTTTAAATATTATTATAGGACTAATATAAATAAAGTTGTAAAATTAGTGAATTTTGCATCAAAATGTATTATAACAACATTAATAACCATTACTATTATTTATTAAGGGGATCCGGGACACAAAAATCTTCAAATTTATGCAAAAATATTTTATTTCATTAAAAATTTCTCTGTTTTTTTTCCTGCTTAAAATGACATTTAAATCATGTTTCTATCTGAAATAGAAAAAAAAAATATTACTTTTTTCGTTTTGGTTTGTTTTCAAAATCTAGCTTTTAAGTAATGGCTGTCACGGAAACGACTTCTTGTAAAAATGCGTTTTTCTCCATGATAGATTTTTTCACCATTTCTCGCATTCAAATTCATATAATTCGAGAACCGTTAAAGATAAAGGTTTCAAACTTGGAACATAACTTTTTCAATTGTTTTACTTTAATTTTGATTCAGCATATTTGAAAAAAAATATTTACTTTTGAAAATATGATTTAAAAAAAAAAAAATTGCACCACTTTTTTTTAAATTTTTTTGTTAAGTATTTTTAATTTTTTTATAAATTAATATTTTTAAAAACGCCGAATCAAAATTAAAACTTATATATTTCTGTTTATTTAAATGAAAAAAAATTAAAATTCTATAAACAATATTTAAAGTTATAAGGATTTTAAATTACCCCACTTTTTTAATAAATTTTAAATAAAAAAAAATATATGAGAAGTTTTATCATGTAATTTTGTTTACAAATGATAAGGTTAACCATCACAAAAAAATTCAGAATTTTAGCTCAATAAATAAAAATTATTTTAAAATGTGTCCCGGAACCCCTTAATGCAAATTTACAATTAGTGAATTTTGCATCAAAATGTATTATAACAACATCAATAACCATTATTATTATTTATTAAGGGGATCCGGGACACAAAAATCTTCAAATTTATGCAAAAATATTTTATTTCATTAAAAATTTCTCTGTTTTTTTTCCTGCTTAAAATGACATTTAAATCATGTTTCTATCTGAAATAGAAAAAAAAATATTACTTTTTTCGTTTTGGTTTGTTTTCAAAATCTAGCTTTTAAGTAATGGCTGTCACGGAAACGACTTCTTGTAAAAATGCGTTTTTCTCCATGATAGATTTTTTCACCATTTCTCGTATTCAAATTCATATAATTCGAGAACCGTTAAAGATAAAGGTTTCAAACTTGGAACATAACTTTTTCAATTGTTTTACTTTAATTTTGATTCAGCATATTTGAAAAAAAAAAACATTTACTTTTGAAAATATGATTTTAAAAAAAAATTGCACCACTTTTTTTTTAATTTTTTTGTTAAGTATTTTTAATTTTTTTATAAATTAATATTTTTAAAAACGCGGAATCAAAATTAAAACTTATATATTTCTGTTTATTTAAATGAAAAAAAAAATTAAAATTCTATAAACAATATTTAAAGTTATAAGGATTTTAAATTACCCCACTTTTTTAATAAATTTAAAAAAATATATATATGAGAAGTTTTATCATGTGATTTTGTTTACAAATGATAAGGTTAACCATCACAAAAAATTCAGAATTTTAGCTCAATAAATAAAAATTATTTTAAAATGTGTCCCGGAACCCCTTAATGCAAATTTACAAATTAGAAAAAGTTATTTAAAAAAAGGACATTACATGATAAAAGAATAATTACTTTACTTAACTGTTTATCGGTAAATGCATTAAAATGTATGTGTATATCATATTTATAATGAAAACGTTATTTTAGTCATGAGTTTGATGGGAAAAAAATACTGGAAAATGCAGTCATATTTTACTCTTACAAAATTGAATATTTTATTTACAAATTAATCAATCAGTATTAATCTTTGTATAAATTTGTTAATATTTGTTTTCAGGAATAAGATTCATGAACTTCATTTCAAAATTCAAAATGATTTATCCTTTTGTTTGATATGATTTCGAATTTTTATACAATCTGTTTGTTACATGAAAAATATTTAACATTTTCAAATTTTAATTGCTTAAAAGGCGTAGAGGCAAAAAGTGTCCAAGCCTGGATTCGAACCAGTGTCATTTACTAGACGCGCCAATGCTTTTGTCAATGTATAGTCAATGACCCTGGTTCGATTCCATGCTTGGACACTTTTTCACTCTCTTGACTCTACGCCTTTTAAGCAATTTAAATTTGAAAATTACTAAATTCAATAAGTATGAAATTTTCTACGAAAATTTCCAAAATTGTATATATAGATTTATATTTAGCATTGTTGAACATAACTGTCTTTATCTAAACAAACATGTTTTTCATTGCTGTAGGTGCTAAAAAATATTTAATAATTAGCTTTACAATGGATATTTTAGGACATTTTAGGATATTTTAGGATATTATATTTTGGTTATTTACAATGGAAATTATCTTTAAAACGATTAGGTTGCACATGCGGAAGAGCATTTCAACATTTTGCGTTGACTGTCATATTTACTTTTAGTATTTTTGGAAGTTGAAAATATTAAAAATACATTGAATTTAACCATAAAACTTATGAAGAAAATTTTAATTGAAATGTTATTTTATGAAAACAGTCTATCTTTCACCATTAATATCTAAGCTTTGTATGGGTAAAACAGATAAAATTTTAAACTTTTATGCGTACTTTTTTGAATCGGATATATCTACAAGTTTTTTTAAATACCATTGTTTACATTCAGCTTACCGATAACTTTTTTCATAATATTTTATTTCCAAATTAAATTCAAAATTTCACTTAACATATTTTATTTAAAACTCAAAGTCCGATTTCTTATCAAATTGTATATTTTTCAATTTAGTGTTGAACTTAATTTTTATATTACTGTTTTTAAAATACTTAGATTAGTTTAAATTTTTGAATATGTTTCAAGAAAAAACTTTTAAGAATTTTTAAGAATGAAAAAGAGAAAAAAAAAACAAAGAAAAAAAATATAGAAAATGTATCCATGTGAATTTTGTCCTAGGCTCATCGAACAAAATTGGAGCATAGGACAGAATATTATGATATTTTTCAACCTAACCACATATCTTGTTATACTCATTTAATTTGTTATCTGTTAATGAAAAACAGTAACAAGAATTACAATAAATGTCAACCAAGCAAAATATTTTTTAATTGTTTATTAATTTCTAGATTAGGTTTATATGTAAAACACTTCAGTTTTAACAGAGTCGTAATACGAGTTAATTTCAGGTAAGAGCTGGTTCGGACTTCAATCTTGTTCTATGCTCAATTTTGAAATCGAGCCTAGGACGAAAAGCAATCCTAGCAGAAGGTCGACGAGGAAATTCCTATCTTTTAAAGGTACGTTGATCAAAAAAAGACATTACTAAACACCTGCATTTGATCAGCGAATAAGCTTTTGCACATTCAAATTGCATTTTTCAATTCTTTCACGTGATGTAGTATCATTTAGTAAATCTTTCTGCTCTTATAGGTTAAATAAAGTTTTCTACTATAAGTGAAGTGTGTACTTTTTCGTATAGCAAAGTAAAATAGTTAAAAGGTAGATAAAAATGCACATTAATGTTTCTTTTATAAGAAGAAGTTGAATAAATGACTGTATAAACTGTAATAAGTTTAACTGTATAAACTATCACTCTATTAGATTTCTTGATATGTCGTATAGTCCACACTGTAAAAAAAAATCTGTGAAGTTACTAAAGTTTTTCTAGGAAACTGGGATTCCTAGAACTTTTCATGTAACGGCAACAACAAAATTTCATGTAACAGACACACTTTTGCGCCGAAAATCAAAAATTCTGTAAGGTTACTAAGAATTTTTTTGGAAACTGGGATTCCGAGAACTTTTCATGTAACTGCAGCCAGGGTTACAAATAAAAGTTTAGTAAGATTACTGAAATTTTAGCAGATTCATTTGTAAATTTACAGATATTTGTAGCTTTACAAAAACTAGTTTTGTAGATTTGCAGCTTTTTTCGTACAGTTACAGGTGAAAGTTTAGTAAGCATGTAACTTTACATCTGTAGAACTACAGATTTTTTTTTACAGTGCACCACTTTTTCTTTTTCAATGCACAATGAGTTTAATTAACCCTTTTATACAAGCCTTCCTGTTTTTTTAAATAAAATTTTGATGTTTTATGAGTTGTCTGAAAAAAAGTGGGCGAATAACTAAACAAATCCTATTTTTTATTGAAAAGTTTTATCATTTGTGATATAAACACACAACAAAAAAAGAAGAAAGAAAGAAAAAAAATTACCTGTTTAAAGCAATGTAATCATATGACAAAATATCCACTGAAATTATTAAGCATAATTAATATAATTAATTGATGATTCATAATGATACTGGTTCATAAATGTCCTTTATTATGATTTTCAGCTTATTATATATAATATTTAGTGAAGAATTCATCATTGCAATTCCCCCTTTTTAACGCAAATCATCAACATGTCTGGTCAGCAATATATATAGTGCATTCACGTTTCTTTTACTGCATTTTTGTCTCTTGTCCTCTGTGCATTTTAGCAGCAAATTTCAAATAAAATTCTAAAGGTTTTCGCCAACCTCCTTTATAGGAGGATATTGTTAATTTACAGAAGTATCTTAGAGTCAACTTCTCTCTAAACTTAGCCAGATAAATATGTATTAACTCTTTTGTGACGCATCCATTAAATTATGAGGGTAATATTTAATAAATAACAATTAAATACAAAAATAATATTTCTTTCCATCAAAATTTTATTTCAGCGTTAGAAGTATTTATCTTTTTTTGCAATTACTGATCTCTTATCCACTCGGTAAATCCACACATTTCGGACTAGAAGAACTTGTTAAAGATAACACACCGCTTCTGTTCTTGTGTACTGTGTTATTCACCATGTGTAGCACTCTGTGTTGTAGTATCTAACATACTTTTTTCAGAATCTGTTAAACTAAAACCACTTACTGATTGGCCAGAAATCTTAAAAGTTGAGATTTTTCAGATATCGTACAGTATCATCACCATTAAATAAACTAAATAACATTTCCTCTACTTTTGCATAAAACCAATATTTTTACAGTGGAAGTGGATAATTTTTGGATCAATTTCATTACTGTCTGACCCCTTGTACTCACAAGCTAACCATTTTATTTGGACACTCACTAACGCTTCTTACTCGAACAGTGATGAAATTTTTGAAAGCAGGTGAAAAGGTATTTCATTCAGAATGAAAACTTTATTTTTTGTTTTCCATAAATTGTAATGCAGATGATAAAGTAATTCTGTTAATAAAAATTTTTCATTTAAAATAACAGAAATATTAACTTGAATTTCACATATTTTCAGAGTGGATAGTTTAATAACTTAACTATAAGCATGTAATAATATAGAAAATGTATCCTTGCTTTATATAGTTACATGCAAAAATTTCACCCTCTGATTCTCGTTACTTTGATTTGCTTTAATAAGTACAACCATAGAAATAGATACATAATGCATATATACTTTATTTTTCTTATACACACAAATTTGAAACGAGCAAATGCAACAGATAATGTTTTATTATGAATTACTCTAACAATTTTTTTCCAAAATATGTGCACATTTTGGAAGATAAAAACTAACTAAAGAAAAATATTCAAGCAATTTTAACAATCATATTGCTTCATTAAGGAAGTTTTTATATTGAAATGAAAAATAACTCATTAAATATATAACAATTGCGCTTCATATGAGACCCCGGAAAGAAAAAAACATTACCACTTAATAAATATATGAAGGGAGAAGCATTTTGAAGCTATTTTAGGCAAAACTAATTCTGGACATAAATTTTCTGCTTGAATTGCAATGATAACAATTAGTTTAAAATATTGATATATTATTCCATTAATCAATTATTAAAAAGTTTAAAGCTCTGTAAATATAATGACATTTATTATGTAAATTTATATTGCTAAAAAATCCTTATTTATAGGCTGGAATGTTTGATCAAATTCCTCAAACTTATTCAATTTATTTACCAAAATTTATAGATTTATAATTTTACATTTAATGTGAATGACTGAAGTACACTACCATATTTATGAAATGTTACGATAAATAATAAATTTAAGAATACTTAAATTACGCAACTTAATTAAATATCGATTTATTTTTCGTTAAACTATTCCAAATATGTCATATCTAAATTGCAGTTGAAACGAGAATAAATTCATACTGGAAAACATTTTTGGAGGAAAAAAAAATCAAATATTAATTTGTTCATATTCGAGGATGGAGTAGCACCGTTGACGTTTATTCACGTTGTTCCCGTTCATTATATTAATTTGTTATTTTACAAAAAGTTTAATTGAGAATTAGTTTTTTATTATGAAATTTAATAAAGATTTATTGCATGAAAAATTTTATTCAATATATTCAATAGCAGCATTCGTCTCTTTTATTGACACTTAATCTAAAGTTGTGTTTAAATAACGGAAATTAAAATTTTGAATTACTTCAAAAAGCAAATATTTGGAAGATGAAATTGTTGAAATAACTTAATTTGATGTTTTTAGCTTAAGGATACTTCTTCCCGAGAGATTTGAATGGTTAAATTTTAATGAATATGATTAGATGCTTCAGAACATTTTATAGTTTTATCTCTAGAATTTTGTTCCGTAAAACAAAAATAATATTGTACTTCGATTTGCTGGAATGTAATAGTTCAGTAGTTTGAAAACAAAGGATTTAAAAATATCAAGCTGATAAAAAGTATCATACTTTGCTTTTACTCGTACCTAATGACATTTTATTGCATTTATTGGGTTATCCCTCCACAAAAGGGATATGTTTAATACACTTTTCCATTTTCCAGAAAGGAGTGAGTATAATAGTAATATAAATGTCAGATATCAAGATAACATTCCAATGTTTTTTCGAGTTGAAAGTATTTTAATTTATTTGCTCTTAAAATTAAACATTCTTTTGTTATTCATGTATTTACGTAATCATGGTATTTTTCACTGTACAAACTAATCCAACAAATGCTATAATAAGAGTCTAATCTGTTTGATTTAAAATAAAATCACAAATTATAATCATCCCGACATAAAATTCTGTTCAGAAAGAAAATATCGAGAACTGTTGAGGTAGAAGATTGCTATTTTTATAAGACACTCTTACAATGCCTTCAAATGATTTAAATTCTAAGAATCGTTGAATTTTTGAAAATACTTCCTTAATACTTATGCCATTTAAAATAACGCCCTCCCCCTCCCTAACGTAAAGATGATCAGTTCTATTCGAGTTTAAAATGAAGTGTTATCAAGTGGAACTTAAAATTACTGCTATAGTGTTGCTAAATTAAGAGGATATTGTGTCGAATATCAAAACAGCATTAGCGCAGGTGTTCAGTCAGGATTTTTTTAAAAAAAATTTTCCCTGTCAGGAGTTTACTGGCCGCCAACGCAAATACATTCCAGTATTGGAAGCACACTAATGTCCATATAAGAAGAAATTAGGTTAACCTTTCTTTTGAGGTATATCGTGAAAATAGGTTAAAATGTTTAAAAAATGTTTTAATATCATAAAATTAACATATTTGTAATAAAAGGCTTGAAAAGTTTTGTAGAAAGATGCTTTGTTTAATACGTATGTTTTAAAGACATATGCGAACATAGACTCACTGTCTTAAAATGCATTATCGCTTCAAAATTTATTTGTGTTTTTAAATGCATGCGTTTTTTCTTAAATTAAAAATTTGCCTCCAAATTATTATCTCCTCAAACCTACCAATTTTTCTCTCTTCAGTTGCGCAAGTTAATGACTTGAGATATCTTATGTATGTATTTCTTCAAAAAATTAAAATTATGAGAAGTAAAATAAAGAACTTGTTAAATGAAACGAGTATTAGAAAAGCTATACATTAACTCTAATGAATTCAGTACGCATTATCAATTTATAGGAAATTAATTTTAATGAAAGTGCATTTTTTCAATATTAAAATGAAACGAATTTCTAATTCTATTCTACTGTAATGTTTCTATAGTAAACGCATTTACAAAATGCACTTTTAAAGCTTTTTTTATTCCAATTTTAAGAGGAATGAAATATTTATACATATTTTTATAAAACTGTGAATAATATGTCAGGATATTTGTAAGCACATTAATTTTTTTTTCATTTGAGGAAACATAGTTTTACTTTATAAGTTTTGATGTTTTATTTACATTGTGTACAACCAACATGTGCTTTAATATTTTCTTTTAATCTTTTTAATTTTCTTATTATTTTTAAAGAAAAAATATCCTTCAAATTTTTCTTACTGTTCTGAACATTGAAAACCATTTGTCTTTACAACAGCTTTCACGGCCAGACACGCAAGACATTTATTAATTTTTCAAGCTGAAGCCAAATGAATAGATTTTTCTTAAAAATTGACTTACGTTTAATTGATAAATAAAACAAGTATTTTAGAATAAGGTATGTTATCTGTCACTTTTATCCTCTTTCAGATGATAAACTACCAAAGATAAATGATGGCATATTCTTCATTGTTACATTATCAAGTAATCACTTTAGAGCTATTTCGAACGAGAAAATTTTTGATCAGAATAATATATTAATTCATGACCTCAAACGGTCTGCTGCTTGCGAGAATATTAGGTCATTTTATGGTTTCGTAAATTCAGCTAATTCATACTTTTCGGTACTCGGTAGAAACTTCCAGCGATAATTTTAATCATTTATTCAACAATCTAGATTTTCGGTTCAGCCTTGTAAAATTCCATACGATGCATTATAATGTTTGTAAATGCTTTATAGGAACCTTGTTTTTTGAAATTTAGATTAAACAGCAAAATCCTTTTTATTACATGAAATACACTGCAAAGAAAAATCATAAATATTTCTTAATAACACCATAAAATAAGGATATTTTATGAAATTATTAAGAAATATTTAAGCTTTTATTACATCACACTAGTTTATTCAGCGTTATAATGCGACACTGTAAAGAAATCAAATAAGATTTCTCATGGTTTCACTGTAGTTTAAAACATTACTTCTGCTTCAATAAAACATAAATCGTAAATTGTACTTCGTTCTTTATAAGTATTATCGCTGTAATACGACGAAAAATGAATATGTTTGATGGTATTATTGCACGGGTAGTAACTAAATCATACAGCCAAACTCTGTTATAGCGAGAGCTCTGTTTTAACGAGGAATTAGTAAGAAAATGGTTTGTCCATATAAAAATATATTGCCAGAAATTTGATTATTAGTGTGAACTTCGGATATAGACTCACAAAGAATTATCCGATTTCATATCCCAATTCACCTTAACAATAGAGTTTCCGGATATTTAACTCAAATTATATAAACATACTTTACATCAAAATTATTTAATTATTTAACTGATTTCTGTGTGGTGTATTTTTGGTTAATTTTATTTTATTAGGAAATTTCTGATTCGAATCGAAATGTATTCATTTGGTCTCGGTCAAAATAACCGGTGTGGCCGTTGTAGTGGCTGTTCTAAACTGCTCTGCTAAACAAGCGCAAAACGTTTTGACACATTTACAAATTCATTTTTAACGGAAAGGTATAAAACTGGAAGGCCTGACTATGGAAACGATTAGGAATGGAACTATGTTTCCATTTTTTTATAATTAAATTACCTATTGAGTTATAAGCGATATTGATCACTTGACAAAGACCTTTTTCTCCCTTCCTTGAGTGGTTATTCTTCTTTTGCGCGGAAATTTGGATCAAAACGCCCATTTTGACAATATTTTCTGAAGGATCTATTGCGTTTGAAAAAAAACAAAAAAACCCGGAAAAAACAGTTCGATTACATAGTTTTTGAACAACACCTGCTAGTTTCATGAATTTCCGAACAAAAATAAATTAAAACTTATGTCATAAAGTTGCCCTTTTGTATTTGAGAACAGCCTTAAAGAAAACGTATTATTTCATAGAGCATTGCTGAAAAAGATGAAGTTGCGAAGAATGCGATGTAGTTGAAAAGCATAGTATAGTATGAAACAATAGCCTCACCTGCGACATATATAGTTGCTTTTTATTGCTGCACCAGAAATTCAAAACATTTTAGAAGCAAAAGGGGCAAGCGATAATATTTTTCATGCAATGAACTTAATTAAGTGAAAAGTATAAATATTCTAAAAATGTTTGCAATAATATACACTTTTTTAAAAATATGCAAATAATATTGCTAAATAAATGACAAGAGTGATTTATTCTCCTTCTTCCATTGACTTCTTCCACCTTGTTCATTTGTTTAAGCAACATATTCAGTCAAAACTGTTTAAAAAATATTCCGATAGAACCATAGAAATGACACCCAAATTTCCGAGGTGGCTCTCTTCAGGAAAACAATAAATATGTGACACTGGTTATATATATATATTTAATGTCGTTAGATAAATTATATGCCATCTTAATAAAGTAAGTTTTAGGGAAGAAAAACTGTTATTTGAAAATGACGTTATTTATAGTATTCTGCAATGAGTTAAACGATATTAAAAGTCATTTACAAATCCATTATACACACTAACATATAGACATTTATAAATAGGGAAGGTAAAACAAAAATATATAGAATGCGAAATGAGAAATTGGTAATGAAGAATAGTTTTTCACATTAAAAACATATGTCCTTCGTAGGTTGTTTTGTAGAAATGATGTCTCTCGATTTCTTAAATGAAATATTCTGGATTTGAAAGGGAAAAATAGTATGTAAATAAGTATAATTTGGCTTTGAATGTATAATTTTTTTGATAAAAAATTAGAAATATTTAAAGTCTTAACAAGAAACTGATTTCCAACATCAGCATCATCTAAATATTTTTTAACATAATTTTGCTAAATTTGATTTCCCTACCTAAATGAAGATGTAGTTATTAGATTACAAGATTTAGTTTATAAAGCACATAATATTTTTTCTTGCATTTCAAATTACAGGCTCTGAGCGCCATGAGAGATACTCCATCTATGGTTCAAAAGCTTCTTGAAGAAGAAAGAGAGGCAGTAAAGGTAAAATTTTCTAAGAATATCTTTGCATTTTTAAAATTTTAATCCACTATATTTATATTAGTTTTAATTCGTTAGCAAACAAAGAAAAGAACATATTGATTCATTCTGAAAGATCTTACTGCGATAATTTTAATATATATATATGTTATGAAGATATAAAACTCGAAAAATTGTCTCCAATGATACTTTCTAAGCTAAGAAATCCTAATTGCTGTAAAACTTGTTTTTGAAGTACCATTAAATTAGTCACATATGCTAGAAATTTACTCCTCTTTACTGTTAATTACTATCAATTTCTAAGGATGACGGGGATTTAAATGAAGACACTATTTAATTATTTTAATGATTTATTCAAACATATATTTAGAATACATTACGCGTTTTTTGCAATAACTTCTTTATTTTATGACTGCAGCAGTAGCAGTAAGACATATCACAGATGTAACAAATTGTTCTTGAACTATTAAATAAATTTCCTACTAAGGTACCAGTAGTGCACACTTTAAGAATATATTTCGCCCATTTTCAGTGTACCGTTCTTAATTTTAGTGACTACGACAATAGCGACTGTTCGACATCTCAATTAAAGCCTTCTACATACGATTGTGCTGCAAAAATGGCTGATTTAAATGATTTCGCAAAAATTTATTTTCGTCGGACAGCTAAAAGTGCCCCAGCAGCAGGGGTGCAAAATCCATCAGTGGACTCATTTGAATTCTTGCAGGAAACGTCAAGTAAAAGTTGAAAATATTGGAAACAAAAAATGGTATTTATTATTGCATTAATGAGATAATAGAAGAAAAAAAATAACAATCCTGAATCAAAAGGTGAAAAAATGTCTCTAAAATGTTTAACAAGTTAAAATTTGTAGCATGACACATTTCAATAACAGCACATTAATTACAGCATTTTATTGCATGTATGCGCATAGGGAATTTTAATCACAGTATTGCATGATAACCGTTATAAAATATAGACTAGTCACAATCATTTGAGGGCCTATATCCCTCGTGCAGATAATTGGCCGTCAAAAATCAACCCAACCCAACCCAACCCACAATCTTTTGAATATTAAGCCTATGCGCTGATTCTAAAAATTGCGGCTGTCTTAGACGAATTTTTCTCTACGTTCGAGCGGTCTCTTGAATTTGGCTACCACTATTTCCAAATAGTAATTTTTTTTTTTTTTTTTTTACTACTAAAAATGCGATTAATACTATTCAGAAATCGTAAACTTAATTAAACGATTTTATGTCCTTTTACCGGTTTCAGGATTTGAAAAATTGCTGTCTCGTCGGCGTTAAACTCTTCTTGAATTTTAAAGCATAATAATGATCCTTTCTGAACCCCCTCGAACCATTTCAACAGGTTTTATTCCTTGTTACAGCTCTTATTAAATTCTGAACTACTCGAGACAAAATTGTCGGACTCCTTCGCAAAAAAGCACTGGACCATTTGCGCAATGATCGGTTACCAAAAAAATAGAATCTTTCGATCTAGTTCCGTCTTCAGTTGTCACACACTGAAATTTGGGTATGTTATTGAGGCTCACAGCACTATTCTACATTCTAAAAATAGTATCGCCATAACTGCTGAACCTTCCAAAATTTGAGTATTACTATTTTCAAATAGAAACGTTAGCTTTATTTAATGACAGAAAATGAGACTAAATAAGACAAAGATTACTATTCGGAAATAGTAATACTTAAAATTGTAAAAGTTTGGCAGCTATGTATTGCGCTTGCGTATATGTTTTTTTAGAAGGTACATTAAAAACTTCAACAAATTATTATCCGACTGAAAAGAAGGGTTATGTGTTTCACGCGTATTTGTCTATGTGGATTTCTTTATACTCTCGAAACATCCCAACGGATGGATGGATTTTAATGAATGAGGTCTCTATCAATTCGTCTTAAAGGGGCCGATGGTTATAGGCTAGGTTTTGTTTTTATAAATTCAAAACGGTGGCCATATAATACAAAATGGCGGTAGAGACGAAAAAAAATTACGCACCCTATTGAGTGGCATATCATTGGATAGGTCTTTCAAATGAAGACGATGTTTCATTGACTATTTTACAGTCAGAAGCTCCGTCAAAATATTATACAACCTGGAAGTTGTGTATGTATGATCTCTAGCTTTACTGCAACTCTAACCATCATGGACATCTATAGGCCTCATCAAAACTGTGTTTATAGATAGGTACTAACAATTAAACACAACTTAAAAGTCATCAATACAAATAAAAAAAATAGGTAAGTAATACAAACAAGTAATATAAAAAATATTTTAAGTCAATTCCTACTTAGGTCAATAAGAGAATTTTTTTCTCCCATTCTTCTTTCCTCTTGAGTGGCGCTTAAAATGCCTTGATCAAGAAGAGGGCTCTCTCGGTCTTAAAATACCTTGATCAAGAAGAGGGCTCTCTCTATTATTGAAAATTAATTAATTTAATTTAATTAATGAATTAATATTTGAAAAAAAAACTGGATTAACATCAAGTGTCATCCACTGCAAGTTTAAAAACATTTATTTGGGCTTGATTGGATAAATAATAAGTAATGATGAAAATTCGAACAAGATATATATATAGCGAGAGTGTGAGCTAATAATAGGAATTGTAAAAAAAAAAAAAAAAAAAAAAATAGTTTCACATTGATGAGAAATAATGAATTAGTTCGCTTTTTACGCAGTCGGGTTTTTTGATTCTTTAAATTTAATTGTTTATAATCTACTGTCTTCTTAAAATAGTTCGAGCTGATGTGAAATTTGAATATGTTTCATATAGATTGTCAATAATTTCAGGAACAAGTTCTCCCCACCAGTGGCTGTGAGGTTCTGCTCTCGAAGCTGGTAGACGGGAGGTGCTGGGTTCGAACCCAATCGTGCTCATCGGCGTAATGGTTCGGAGTTTTCGTGGCTTTCCTCGAACCATGGATTTCCATACGTAAATACGGGTTAGGTTCCCTTAGAAAAACCCCCACGAAGGGCACTCACTCATGGGCCTATATCCTTGAGTTGATAATTGGCCGTCAAAAATCAACCCAACTCGGGTACAAAGGTCAAATATAGTTTCTCTTTTGGTGGTATTTGTTTGTATAATTCGCAGAGTATTTTACATTCTAATACATGCATCGCAATGATATTATGTGTATTGCACAATATACCTCAATGTCTGGTATGGTGGAAAAAGTATATGTCGATGGACGAGATAAAGTTCTACAATCTTGACTCATAATCGTATTGAATATTGGCCAATTATGCCGTCTACAAAAGTACATTGCACATAGGTGCAATGTAGGATTATGCAAAATTAAGTTCCAAATTCAAATATGGAGGAAAACTATTTTTTGTATCAAAAAGATAATTGAAATCGGTTCCACATTTTTTTAAAGAATTCTGGTTTATCTTTTCATTAAATGGAAAAAAAATTAGTCATCGAAAACTTTTACTTTTCTTATTTTTTAGGATACTTCTATATTTTTTATTTTCCATGTTAAGGAAATGCCATTTTTTATAAATCTAGCACTTTTCAGCGTAAATTTTAATTTTCAAAAATGTGCAATTTTATTTTTCATTTAAAATAAAGTTAAAACTTAATTTATCACTTATATATAAGTGATATTCTCAATAAAACTTTTATCTCGTGCTCTTTGGTTTAGTTTATCATATTACAAAAAACTGAAACAAATATTGTTATACGTTTTTATATCTAAAAATATTTCTATTAATGTTAATACAACTGATCTATTCAAACTATTATATTTTTTTATCTCATTTAATAGATTAATATGTTTTTATTTAGATTTAATTATAAAACTTTTCGTTTAAATACTAAAATCATACGAAGTAATATAAGAAAACACTTTATTCAAAATTTTTTCAAAGAAGATTAGAAAGTTAATTTTGAAAATTAATTTTATCAGGCTGTGCGCTTTTACACTTAGATAGATATCCATATTAATTATCACGCGCTATAATTACGTTCGTTCCTAATTAAGTTGGAGACTATATTCATTTCATTGGCAAATTTCTTTTACAAATTTAATTTCTTTTCGTAAAGTTTAATGAAACTCATTAAACTTTTGTCTATTATTTAGAAAGAAGCAATTTATCAAAATACTTTTTTCAAAATTACTTCTTTAAATAGATCACGAAAATTAGGTGCGTTAAAATTTAAAAGTTCTCTCAAATATATTAAAAACGATTTACGAAACGCTACAACATGGGCATGGCATTAATCAAAAAGATAATTTCCTGTAATGGAATTACTGTTCCGCAAATACGAATTAATCAAAGAAGTTAATAAATTAATTTGCGCGACTGGAGAATAGGTCTTATAAAGAAATAATCCGAAGCAGATTTTCTTTTTGAATTATCAGTGTTGGTGAAAATTTTGTTTACTTGTGTTAAAAGTTTTATTTTATTAAAACAAATATACCAGATGTGCCAATAGTCCGGAGCAAAGAAAAAAAAAAGATTTATAGAGCAGAGAAACTTCCGGTTTGTAGGGTTCGTCTCCGTGATAGGAGATTTATTATAGATGAGAAAAAGATGACAACAAGAAAATCGGAATTTAAAATCTCGAGAGTAGAGGGCGTTGCTGTAAATTAAATAATGAGAGGTAATAATTGTGAAATAACAGATATTTTTCAGTGTAATTTACAGCTGTAAGTGCTCATTGTGCCTACCAACACATTCCCGCATCCAGTCCAGACCCAGTGTTAATCCTATTACAGCTTAAAACAGTTTATCAACGGGAATGCGTGCTATCTCTTGCCATATAACGTTTTTCAGTGCTTGTAAAAATTGGACATTTCCTTTATAAACACGTAGTTTTAAGTAGCCTCACAACCAGAAGTCACATTGTGTATCTCGGCGTGATCATAATTTTGTATCGTGTAAGATAAATACATATTAGTTGCATCTTCTTGTCATTACCAGCAGAAGCACCCTCGCACTCTGCTGTCGAGATTTTCAACAATTTTTTCATGCTGTACAAAATCGCCTATCATGACAAATATCAATTTGCAAATTGAAAGTCTCTCCAACACACAGATCTCTTTTTTTTTTTTTTTTTTTTTTTTTTCAGTTTTAATCATGTTTTTCTCTTTTGCCCGGACTTTTGAAAGGCGTGGTATATTGAAATTGTCAAAATAACTTATTTGATTGTGATTTATTAATTAAATAAAATGGTAAAGAGATAAGATAGAAATTCATTATCTTCATAATAAGATATAACACATTACTTAAATGTTTGTTTATTTGGCTACCATTAAGCTACATTTTCTTTTTAATATAAAGATATTTTCGGCCATGATAGTTCGTAAAAAAAAGTTAATATTTAAGTAATAATATTAGATGGCATTTTATTTTTGAATTTTTTTCGTTAGAATTTGTTCTCAAGCAATTTTTTCAAATGAAATTATATAGCTATTCCATTTTTTTTTTCTGTTTTGCATCTTTTTATTTAAGCGTTTTCAAGTTTAAAGTAACAAAAAGATTTTGCTTAAACTACATTTTTTTTACTCTATTTTTACGATATGTATATGTTCATGCGATATGTATATGTAGTAGTTCCAAAAATAGTTCCAGTTATTATAAAAAGATGGCGCAGAGATGTTAAAACTGCAAGAATGTTCTAACAAACGTGTAAAACCGCATCAAAGACAATTCAATGTTTACCCTTTTATTTAGGTGTTGAAACGCAAAAAAGAAATAAATTTGAAATGAATTTGAATATTCTTACAGTTCAAGACAACGCAGCGTGCTCCATTCACAAAATATTTTAACTATTTTAAAAATTACTCTATACAAAACTTATGAGCTAACTGATAAGCATGTCTCTAATGTCACTTATTTTATCTTTATTATAGTTAAATAATAATTGAATTTAAAAATTAAGGATTTCTTAATCAAACGCCCTATATGTATTCGATTCACTTGAGTTGGTAAAAAATAAAGTGGTTTAGCATCTTAAGACTAAATCACAATAAGCCGGATCTTCTTTTAACCCAGTGGTTCGCAACGTGGGGCGTACGCCCCACTGGGGGGGGGGGGATTTTACTTTTTAGGGGGGAAATTCCAAATTTGCTACTCACCTATTCGCTGTTTTTTTTTATTTGTTTGTTTTTTTTTAAAGTAATGCTTCAGACTAAAAATAAATAAATACGAGCAAAACTTAAAAAATCAGTTTTTTTTTATTGAATTTAAAAATGTTTGCAGTTAAAAGTTTGAAATAGAAAAAAAAAAAAAAAACACCAGAATAATTATACGAGTAATCTGTTAAAATATTTTGATGTATTTTTGTGATATTAAAAATCTTTATGATTTTTTTGCCTATTATTTTATTTACCTTCTTTCGTAGTGCTTCCGATTATTTATATATGGTTCTGCGTCATTTCGTCGCGCACAATTCATCGCAGCGAAATTTCATAACAGCATCAATTCGTCGCAGTGTCAATTCATCGCGGCGTCAATTCATCGTAGCGAAAAAAAAAATATTATCATGATTCTTTTTCTCCAGATATAACGAATTATGATAACTAACATTTCATAGACCTGTTTTAGATACAGATATACATTAAATATATATATAACAAATTGAGAAAAATACAGTTCCCCCAACACACTTAACATAGATTCCAAAAACATAATAAAAAACAGCAGAAAATGAATAACAAAAATGGAATAATGGAAATTTGTAGAGCTTAGACAGAATCGTCGGGTCCCAAATGCCTAAAGTTCCACAAATAAAATACGTGGTTTCATCTTCATATTAACCATAAATTAGCTAAAGAATATATATATATATAATAAATTCGAAATCACAAATACATGAACAAATTGGTAAAGTACTAAAGAGGAATTAGAAATGAACACAGGAAACCAGTATGCAAAATAAGAAACTATGAATTACCCACAGAATCTTCAGAGGAGCTTGTGGGTTCATTCATAGAAGATGCGTTATTTCATCCAATTTTGAGAGGTTTTTTTATTGCTTTTGTCCAAAAGTAAAATGGAGAAGATTTTTTTTTTCTTTTTTGTATGGGATTTTGGTGAAGTTCCTAGTCGTCAACATGATAGTTTAATGAATTAGCGCTACTCATTTCTTATTTAAATTAGTGATAAAATATATATTGTTTCGATGACCAGAGCAAATAACGAATAAAATTTCTAAAGTAACTGAAAAAAAAAAAAAAATGTGTACATTAGAGATTACAAGTAGCGAAAATGTTTTTAAAGGAGAGGATGGTAAAAGTAAAGATAATTTAGTAAAATTATTTAATGATTTTTTTTTTTTGGGGGGGGGGGAATAAGGCGAATTGTGATAACGTTTTATAGGACGATTTTAGATGCAGGTACATTTTAATATATTTTTATACATTAATTCGTTTTCTACTGTTTCAATCTAACATTACATAACAGTATTAAAAATGAAGAGAAGAAAAGAAATTTTTGTGAAATTCCCAGTTGTGATTCCTTAATGAGCTGGAGAAGTCATTTCTTATTTAAAAAATAAAAAAAAGATATTGCTTTTGATAACCGTGAAAATAGGTGAGATTTAAGATATAAGTACATCGATCATGAAAGAAAGGGCAACTAATAATGCTAGGAAAAATATGTCAAATTATCAATTGGCATTGGCGTACAAAAGGGACGGAGGGGGGGGGGGTGAGTGAGTTACCTCTAACCTATGAAAAATTAAGAAAAATAAAAGTACAAACAGAAAGTTAACGCATGCAGGAAGTTTTCTGAAGTTAGTGTCGCCCCGGATGAGGAAAAAAAGATTTAAATTTATTTAACTTTTAACTTTTTGTAATAGTATATATAAGCAGTAGAAATTCCAGCCTTCATTCGTTTATATTTTCAAACAGTTCTATCGTACAATGCCATATGATAACGGTAAGTCGCCATTTATACGCCAGTCCTCATTCCTTTATTCGAAAAGATTGCGTCAATAGTGGTATGTCTTTGCATCGTATAATGCTTCGGGTTTGTTCTAATTGAGGGTATGGCATATGACGTCACTATCGCGAGATAATATACAATCCCAGCAAAAAGCGATGTCGTAAACTCACCAAAAATATGGCTATATAATGATTCACATGCCTTCATTTGTTTGTAACGTTAATATGGATACTTAAAATTAAATATGGTTTATATTATCTCCATGTTTTATCAGAAATCATTCATTTATATTTTTTGAAAATAGCACGTATTTAAAACATTTTTTTTTCAGTTGTTATGAGCAAATGGCAACAAAAAGATATAGTAATCTACTATTTTCTCTTTACTTTCTACAGAAATGGAGTACTTTAGTTGCCACCATTACAGAAATGGCATTAAAACTATAAAGAAATGAATATCTCAAAAATAAATTGAGATGCAGTTTTCAAACAAATTGCAGTTAAAAAGACTTTTTTAAAACTGAAATGTGCTGTGCTTAGAAGTTTAAAAAAATTGCAGTAGAGATTATCAGTACTTAACCGTACAATGATATATCGGGTACTCGCCATTTCGGTCCCGATGTCATTTCAGTCCCTTGCCATTTCGCTGCCCACCACCTTATAACTCATACTCTAATAAATGTCATAGACTCGCCAAACGTAGTATGGTCCAACATCATTTGGGGTCATTATCATTTTTTTATCAACTCCTCCAAATTTTATAAAAAGTTGAATATAAGAGCTCGAGAAATGTAAACTTTTATCACTCTTGATAATGAAATCACAGCGAGATAAAATTTTGTGTGATTGAACAAGTTGGCATAATTTTACAGGGAACATTGTCTTTTTTCTTCTTTTTTTAAAAGAGAATTGTTGTTTTAAGCTTTAAATTTATTATTATTAGGTATTTTATATATACTATAAACTACCTTAAATATATATATAACCATTAAATAAACATTTCCGACCACCAACAAAAACTGAAATTACGTATAAAATGTCATTATATATATATATATATATATATATATATATATATAAAACCATAATATATAACAAATCGTCATCGATTTCCAATAATTGAAATTAAATTTATACTATAGCAAATATTCATAACTCAGACATTTAACAGAATAGAGAAGGAACATGTAACTAGTAAAACAGAATTTTATTAAATGCAACTATTTCACTAGCATGTTGCTGGCAATAAATCGATATGAAACATACGAGAAGAAAAAAAAAAAACAATTTTTGATAAAGTCTGATTAAAGGCAATAGATAATAAATCCAGCTAAATAATGTTGAACCAGAAAAAACTGTAACATAAACATACAAGAGATGAAATGGATGAATGAAGCCGGAAGCTTATAAGGTATTTCACTTGATCACGGGCACATAAAATACATTTATAAGCAAAAAACGATTTCTGTAACAGAATTCTGCAATAAGCAAATATTGAATTCCATTATGCACCCGATCGACTAAGTACCAGAGAATATTAAACAACCATGTAAAGTATTAAACAATGTGAAATCCTCAACCATAAAAACAATTAAAAAATGAAACAAATTAAATCATTTACAAACCCAGCACGAGGACAGCCAAGACAGTAACATTGTCACAAACAGATTACGTACTTTGGCTTCAAATTCCGCTTAAATACTGACACAGTTAAAAGCTAATGCCACGGTTGCCGCAACAGATAGTTCACATAATAATTATTATTACAATGATACGATCGATAATAAAGATCCTGGAATAAATTACAGGAAGTCGTTTAAAATAAACAATAAATAAATAATAGATAACATATATAATTTTAAATTAAGAGTCCAAGGCAACCTAATGATATTAGAACAAAATAAATATTTATTTAAAGCGCCATCTAACTGAAATTATAAGAAGTTATATTTGAGAAAGACAATAAATGATCAAGAAACTGACTAATATAGTGTTTAGTGCTGCCATCTAGGATAGAAAAAAACGAATATAACATTAGATTAAATATATTTAAAACCTAAAATGTCATTTAGACTGCAGATAAATATCACTCCAAAATATGCAACTTAATATTGATAATTATCAAATAACATTTTAATATAATGTGCACCGCAACAGATAGTCCATATAATAATAATTACTACATTCTATAATATTGATCCTGTTATAAATTACAAGAAGTGTTTAATATTAAACAATTAATAATTAATAGATAATAATCATTATAAGTTAAATTTAAGAGTCCAAGCAGCCTAATAATAATAGAGCAAAATAAATAATTATTTAATGCTACCCTCTTGCTGGAAATATAAGAAATTATATTTAAGAAAGACAATATATAATTAAGTAATTGAGTACATGACTAAAATAGTGTATAGTGCTACCATCTAGTACAAAAAATGAATATAACTGTAGATATAATGTATTTTAAACCAAATGTGATTAAGATTGCAGATAAATATTATTCTAAAATATGCAACATAATATTGACAATTATCAATAAATATCTTAATGTAATGTTCGAAAACTGGTTAAAATTAAAATTATTTTTTAATTTTTACACTTAACTTTAAGTAAAACAATAATTTCGAATAAGTAACATTATTAATAATATAAAAAAATTGTTTATAATAATCAATAAATAAATATTAATGTATCAATACAAAAATGGGTGGGGGATGGTGATATACCAATAAAATGTAACGTTTCTACAGACTTTAAATACATGTATCATAAACTGTGAAAATGTATTACCATTACAAGACATAATATAAATAAAATAAATTAAAAGAGTAAATTAAAATGATTCAAATTAAAGTGATTTAAAGATTGTTATACAGAGTTTAAAATTAAACAATTAATAATTAAGAGATATTAACATATAAAAGAGAAAAAAAGTCCAAGCAAACTTATTATATTAGAATATAATAAATTATTTAATTCTGCCGTCTAGCTGAATTATAAGAATTAATTTAAATAATCAATATATTATAAATTACAAGACTAGAATTAGATGAAATAGTGTTGAGTGCATCCCACATTTATAAATGTGGGATGCAATACATAATATATATATTATGTATTTAAAATTAAGTGAATTAATAATAATACCAAATAAGTGAATTTATAAATAACATAAAAGTTTGTTTATATTAATCACTTAATAAAATTAATGTATCATTACTAATACGGGGGGGGGGGGGCATGGTAATATACCAAAATAATATAACATTTCTACAAACTCGTAAATACAAATATCATAAGCAGTGTAAATTGTATATCATTACAAAGTTAATTGAATTAAATCTATAATAGTAAATTAAATTGATGCATATAAACTAGATTTAATTTAAAGAATGTCATACAGTACACAGGAACGCAACCGCACTAGAACCAAAACTGAAGTAGAACCATGAAAAATCAACGTAACATTCCTACATTTTTTTATATTATAAATATAAAAACAACATTTGCGTATAAATTATCCAGACAACTCCGCCCTCCTCCTTAATTTAACATCTACCCACCCAGCCATCCTATTTAAAAAAAATTTATATATATTTTGTATTTTTAATTTTTTTTGTTTATTTTTAGTTTTTTGTAATTTTTTTATATATTTTTTATATACGCAAAATGTGAATTGTAACAAACAATAAATCACCCAACAATACATTGTTTAGATCTTAAATTAATTGTAGATTAAGGAATATATGAATTTCTTAGGAAAACCATGATTTAAAGCATCAAAAATTAATTGTTTAATGTTTTTATTTATAAGATGAGATGAACATAAACTTTTGATTCTCTACAAATGATTAAGTAGTATATTACGGTAAACTGAAATGTGTAGACAGGATTTAAAATTAGTAAATGTACTAACTTTGAATTGAAAATCTTTACGTTTGTCATAAAGATCAGTAATTGTTTTGTTTTGTGATACAATGATTTTTAGATCTAAAAAGTTAATGGTATTATTTGTTAAGATGTTTTCTGTCAATTCTAAATTAGTTGGATAATCAACTGGAAATTGAACAAAATTTGATTGTTTAGTATCAATTTAAATAATATCATCAATATAGCGATACATTAGTATATCATCATTACAAAATACGTTCATATTGATATAAATATAAATCAGACATCAAACTGGACATCCGCCTTGTGGGATTCCTTCAATTTGTAGATAAATAATATTATCTTGTAAGATATAGTTATTGTATATTATAAAATTAGTTAAAATTCGAAAATATTTTAAATCCATAAACGAAGGTAGATTTAATTTATTTTTATATGTTTTAAAAAGTGTGTTAATTATAGTATGCAGATCATTAATATTTATATTATTAAATAGATCTTTGAAATCATACGTACGTATATCTTTTACACATTTAATATCTTTAAGTACATTAACCAATTGATAACTGTTTTTTATACAATGTTTATTATCTGTTTCCGTTGTTAGATCATAAATTTGATTCAGAATTTTTAATAAAATATTGTTAGCATAATTATTATATGTATTACATCCAATTGTAACTGTTCTGAATTTAAGTGGTGTCTTATGAAATTTAGGAATGAGTACTAAATATGGATAATTAAAGTTAGTAGGAATAAAATTTAGTAGTTTATAATAAACATTAATTTTACGGTTGTTAACAATATCATCATTAGTTCTTTGGAAAGACTTATTTGATGAAATACTAGATGTAAGAAGATGGTGATAATAGGATTTACATATAATTGCATAATTATTAGGGGATTTGTCAATATATGTAATTACATAGTCCCTTTGAATATTTTTAACTTGTTGGAAAATGTGTTTGGTATTGACTTTAACTAGATTAGATACATTTGCCCAAAGAGCATCAGTTAACTTTTCAATTACCAAAATCTTCCATTGGTCAAAATAAGCAACAGGTTTATTGTAATAAATAGAAATTTTATATATGAACAAATCAATATCAAATGTAAATTGCTTTATAATTCTAGTTATATTAAGTTTTGATGGGAGGCTATATTTAGTCCCATATCACATTAATTTTCTTAATGTAAAATCTTTAACAATATTAAGATTACCAGTGATTATATGACCATGATCTTTATTAATATATTGCTGTAGTGAGGGACTGTTGCAGTTACAAGGGAAGGTACTTGTAGCAGATGTATTTTTTGAGAAAGAATTATAATTCAAAATCTTTCTGCCTAATGGAAATGGATATTTAAATGTTCTATATAAATGAATATTGTGAATTGGAAATTGACATTTTTTGTCATTTATGATATAATTTAGATTAATATTATTGAATATTTGATTTGTAAAAGTAATTAACAATTGTGTATATGTATTTTTAAGTTTAGGTTTTTTTTGTAAATTAATGTTGAATTGATTTACTCTTGTCATAATAAGATCAAAAAATATATCTGAGAAATGTATCGAAAATTTTTTTTTATTACCAAGAAATATATTAAAATATTGTGCAAGCTTTTTCTTTTTTATTGCGAAAATATATTTACGAACTAATTTCCAATTGTAATCAATTAAATATTTATTATGTATGATATTTAATTGTTTAATGATAGTATTTTTAGAGATTATCATTGAAGAAAAACAACTCCCACGTTTATTACGTGTTGTTTGGCGATATAAATTATGATTTAATGTAGGATAAATTGGATTATAGTCAGTAATATTGTTAATGGATGAAAAAACTTTAATATTCCTATTGAAAACCTCAGTATTAAGTCCATATGGATAAACTGTATTAAAATACTGCATGTATGAAGATTCCAGAAATAAACGTACTGATATGTTTTTTTTTTAATTTGTAAGATTGATGTTGTAGTATTTTTAAATTTATGCTTGTGGAAATGTTGAATTTCAGCAGTGAATTGTTTATTCTTAGGTTTATTTTTAACCCCTTGGGGACGAGCGACCGGTATTCGTGCCGGCGTTGTTGGCACTTACATCCCGCGCGACCGGTATTCGTGCCGGCGCTGTTGGCACTTACATACGGTATTCGTGCCGTGAGTTTGGAACGTTTTTCGTTACTCGTATTTCAAAAAATATAACGTACAAAAAAATTTTGTTGATCATATTTGAATTTATATTAGGGAAGATCACATTTCCTTCTAACAAGGAAATCAAATGGAATACAATTAATATTTTTTTTTTATCCATGTGAATTTTGGTTTTTCAAAAAAATATTTCAATGAAAAAAAAAGTGCTTATTCCATCATCAATTTATGTTTATGTTTCTGAAACATGATCTCTTTTCGATCATAAATCTTTTACGTGTCTAATAAAGCTTTATTTTTTATTTAGCGCAAAAAAATTTCTGCAGCTCTTGGAAGGGAGAATGTGTGGGTCAGCTGATAAACTGAAAACATATGACGTATGAGTATACTTCATTTGCGCGTCTGACTAAGAGTCGCAATATGCATGCTATTACTCTTTTTTTTCTTTACTTTTATCTGGATTAGAAATGTCTTATTTGTAGATCTACTATGGTTGCGCATTTTCTAATAGCTTTTTTTCTTTTATCTCGATTGGAAATTGCTTATTTGTCTAGTTGTGATTACTGAGCTCTGGGATTTGTTCCTTGAGAATAAAAGGGTGTCTCCATTTTATACTTTCTCTTGTTGCGGCAAATTCAGTTGAGCAGTAAAAAAAAAAAAAAAAAAAAAAAAAAAAAGGAGGGAGAGAGAGACAGAAAGAAAGAAAATTAAGTTACTGATTTGGGTTACTTTGGTTAATTTTTTTAATTTTACCTTCAGTAATTTTATATATCGCTTCAAATTAATTCATTTTAAATTAAATTAACTATATTTAAATATCGTGTTTGACAAACTCATTAAAATGTCAAAAAACGCAGTCTTCAGAAAGTAAAATTTCTGAGAGTTAGTGATTGTAACACAATCGTTGAACTCTTGACTTTTCATAAATAAGCGCATACATTAGCGTGCATATTTCGAATTAATGGTCAGTTTTAACCAATATAATTTAATACATTTATTCGTTATATTTAATTATATATATATATAGGGCTGTACTTATATAACTTTATCATCTTTTTTGGTAATTTTTAACTTCCTCCCCCCCCCCCCTACGATAGCATACGTTATCATCCTTCGAACCCCCCACCCCCCACCCATAATGATATCGTTTTCAATGTCTAAATTTTTTTTTTTTTTTGGAATTTTTCTCTTTTGTTTGGAGGGATATACAAGTATGGTTAGATTTATTTTTCTCATACTTCATTGATTCAAAATGGAGAGAAGTTTATACATGAAATAACTTTATATCAAATAACACTTAAAAGAAATAGTATTTAAAAGAATTTAATAATAGCTTTTTGTTACATAATGTAACAACAGTAACAATGTCTTCTTACACTTGCGTCCTTACAGGACGGGGGTGAGGGTGTAAACATAATTGTCGGTGTCAACATTATTGGTGTCAACAAAACAGGTGCGCAACATTCTTTCTCTTTCATTTACATGCAAACACAAGTATCATTTCAAACATATTTCGCATATGGTATATTGAACAACGGATTATATATGCATACACATATGACAGAAGAATAGGAATGCCAAACGTTGGGGTGTTCCATATTTTGGAATTAAATAATTTTATAATCATTTAATGATTTTAATAATAACTTTGTATTCTCATAAAAATAGATAACATACTAAGAAAGATAACATACTATTTTGATGTAAAGAACAAATTATAAATAAAAAGAGAAAATTTACATACCAAGTTACAAATAAAAAAAAAAGAAAAGTTTCGTTGGATCAAAAATGATATTGATATCAAAAGACAAATCGCCCCTCCCTATAGCGATATCATGTGCCAGACCCCCCCCCTCCCCTGAAATGATAACGTTATATATGCACAGCCCCATATATATATGTATATATCCAATTTTAAAAATACTTTTAACATTGACATTTTTGATAAGTATATTTTTTCTTAAGTATTAAGTCTTTCATTATTTTTAATTATTATTCAATACTTTTAATTTCATAAATTTATTTATATTTTTAAATATTTCTAATACATAAGATATACATAAATATATATTAACATCAACAAATTCATTGATGAATGTATTTTAAGTTATCATTCAAGTTTACTCATTATTATCAAATACTCTTTATTTGATATTTCGTTTTATTATACGTAACTATATATTATTTTCTTTTATTTTAAAAATATTTTTAACATTTAACAACTGTTTAGAAATGCATATTTTAAAGTGTAGCTCTAGTGTATTTATTATTACTTATTATTATTCAATACTTTTTATTTGATAGATATATTATGATTGATTATATATTTACATGTAATTTTTTAATTTTCAAAAATATTTTAAATTAAATTAAGCATTTTCAATTTTTTTTAATGTATGTCTGTATATTAAGTATTAAAATGTAGCATGCACAAGTTGCTTACAAGTTTTATTTAACTATTTTATTTGTGAATAAGTCAGCTCTATTAAAACACTTATTTTGCTTAAGGAATGTGTTAGAAATAAAAATAAAACTATTATTTTTTTTAACAAAATTATTTTTTATTTGAGCAAATTGTTTCATATGTTGCTATATGAAAGGCACGTAAGTATTTTGTGACCATATTATATTATTTTTTAACCTAAAAAAGCGCTTAAAATATGCATTATATATGCTTAAAAAGTCATTTTTGTACTGAAATAGTTGAGAAAATAGTTCAATTTTTTGCGTGAATATATGTAATAACAACTTATTCCGTGCATGTGTATCTCAAAAGGTTATATGGAAAAATGAATCTTTTATAATTTTTTAAAGAACACTTTGCAAGAGTTAGGCTTAGCTTCGCAAAATCCTCCGGCCCAGAAGAAGAAATCAAATTTTCCCGCTCCGTCCTCAGATGCGCACTTCAGAATGCGCGCGCCGTCGCGAACAGGTTAATTGAATCTGAGCGATGTTGGTTAATACGCTTGTGTAGTGGGCCAGCTGTTTGTCCTATATACTGTATATTACATATATTACATTTAATACTGTATACCACATTAAATGCCTTACAAAATGAAGATAAACCAGGATCCGAAACAATTTGTGATTGTGAAGCAAAGGGACATGTCTTGCATCTAATATCCGTACATTTTCTAAATAATAGAGGTGGTGGAGGCGAATAGAATAGGTGACAGGATGTCGGCCAGGAACAACCCTATTATTGTTCCTGTACCGGGGACTACATTGCGAAGACGCATAATGTATTTTGCCAGGCACTAAAATTTTACTAGGAACAGCCATATTTGTTTTATAAGACATAATGATATAACATAACAGGAAATTATAATAGAATTGAAAATGATAATAATAATAAAAACTAGATTAAAAATGGTATTTCTTGATTTTATATATATATATATATATATATATATATATATTTGTGGAACTTAGACAGAATCTTCAGGTCCCAAATGCCTAAAATTCTACAAATAAAGTGTGTGATTTCATCTTCATATTAGCCATAAAAAAGCTATAGAATATGAATTTGGGACTACCACATACAGAAAACCGGAAAATAAACTATTGAACGCCAATTAAGTTAAAAATGAAACAAGATTAAAAAGGATAGAGAAAAAAAAAACAAATTACCAAATTAAAATCCATACTGCCATAGCATTAGGTGTAACAAATACACTCATTATGCATTTTATTCTCATTTAAGATAATATACTATTAGAAATTAGTATGATATTGTCCTGAGTAGGCTAAAAATTAAATAAAAGTTAATCATTAACTTCATTAAATATTAATGAATATGAATAAATTTAATATGAATTGATAAATAGATAAATATAACTACACCATTATACATATAAATGTATCGAATCAACATCCATTATAAAATGTGTATTAGCAACGTAGTTGTAAATCAAATGCCCCTTTTTTTAAATTAACCATTGCTTATTATACAGACAACGCCACCCTCCTCCGTACTCTAACATCTACCCACCCAACCGTCCTATAATATTTTTTTACCATTATTTTACATATAATAATAAATGTTTTCAATAATTCAATTAGATACTTATTAGCTATTATATGGAAATAATTCTTCAACTCACTTCTCTACACACCCTCTTTTAATTAATTAGAATTGAGATATATTTATGGAAGTGCAGATATTTAATCTTTATTATTTTTTTACAATATGTTGCATCTTAAAAATTTGTTTTCATAAGTTACTTTACCATTATAAATATTTGGAAAGCAACAGCGATTTGGTTACCAGACGTGGTATGGAAAATATTTCTTTTTCAGACCCCCCACCCCGATTTTTTTTTTAAAAAAACACTTTTGAAGCAGATTTCTGTTAACAAATTTTATTGAAACTGTGCCCATTTCTTTTCAATAAAACGATTATTTTTAATTTTATGTAATAATGTTACTAATATTTTAATTAATTTTATTTTCATTTTTTGTCTGACAAAACTAAGGGTTTTTTTGCATATGTCGATTTTTCATGTTTTTAATTACCTTTTTCCTCCCTCTTTCCCAGAAAATAATTTTAATAAATTTTTAATTTAGTCTTATTATTAATTATATTAATAATTTTGAATTCAGTAACAAGAATATAAAATAAATAGGTTAAGGATAAATTTCAGTTTATAGCTACTATAAAATATAATGATAAAACGAATAAATTATTTATTGAGTTTATTTTAAATTAAAAATTTATAATTTGTACTAATAATGTTATTAATTTAGTAAATTAATAATATATTAAATTGAAAAATATATTTAATAAAATATTATTTAAATTTTATACTAAAATTACTAACTATTTTAATAATTTATTAATAGCAATTTTCTATCAATTAAGGTTTTTATTCAAAATTTTTGATTTATTCTTCCCAAAAAATAAACAAGCAATTTTTTGAAAAATCAGTCAAGTCTAAGTAATTATTAATTATGTAATAATAATAATAATAATAATGGAACATTGTACAAATACGTAAAAAAAAAAATAATAATAGCGTTAGGTGATATATTTTTTAAAGCACAGTTATAGCTTAGAATTCACAAAGAGCAAGATATTAGTCAATTAATTATATTTAAAGAGCAAGAAAAATATAAACCAACTAATAAATAAACAAACAACCTAGTTATATTCAGAATCCTTATAATTTTTATACATCCTAATGAAGTTAATAATATTACAGTAAATTTTTAAAAATTTAATTTGTATTTGCCCTGTAATAACTATAATATAGTTCATGTAATAGTTTTTAAATAAGTAATTCATAAATTTGTTATACAAAAAATTAATAATTGAAACAATTTTTGAATTGTTATTAATAAATACATTTAATAAAAACGATTTAATTTTTCAGATTTTTTTAATTTATAGATTTTTTTAAGTTTCTAATAAATTGTGTATTTATTCGGTTTAAAGTTATTATTTTTTATTTGTTTTAGTTAAAGTCGTTATTATTATTATTATTATTTAGTAAAGTTTTGTCTTATACTTTTCTATATACTTCATTACAAGTGTAAACTCTGTGTAATTTACTTTAGTTTGATCATTTTCATCCCCTAACACTGCTTTCATGATTCAATGAATGTTTTCAAATTTTTAAAGATAATATTAATCAATTAATAAAATAATGTATGATATTAAACAAATAACAAATCAAAACCAGATGCCAGGATTTTTTAAAAACATTTTTGGTGTTGGTATATAATTTGAAATACAAATAAAGTACATACCAGCTAAATACTATTATTCTCATCCTAAGAAAAATCCTGGATGCTATGCTAATCATTTGTCAACGCCCATTCTAACAATGATAACAATTGATCATCTTTATGCAAATCTCAGATACAAATCCCCTATTCCATACAATACCCTTCCCTCCCCCCCTACTCCCACTAGTTCATTCATGGACGGACCTCCCACATAATTGAATTGCATTCTTTGAAGAAATATGAATGTTTTGAAAAGAACAGCATTTTTCATGTTTTTGACTCTTCTCATTCTGTTATCTCAATTTTAAAAGTAACTAAAGTGACATTCTGCATAAATTTAGCACATTAGGATAACTTCTGAAATGAGTTAGAGGATATTGCAGAAATGATCTTCTAAATGTCCTACAGAAATTGCAAAAGATAATTTCAAGGCATTTGTTAAAATTCACTTTTCAATAGCACAGTTTTTTCCTTTCGAAATTTAGCTATTGCTTAAAAAAAGATGAGAAGTTGATCAAAGGAAACAGCAAAGTATCTATTTAAGTAACTTTTCAACTTTACAAAATGTTTCATTTATTAACTGAAAGTACGTTATTAATGCAAATTCATTTTCATTTTGTTACATTTTTAAATGTTAAAATAAAATAAAAAAAGTTGTAGCCTGCTCTGATACAGAATTTAAAAGTAATGTGTCATTATCACAATTCCATCTTAATAACACCCTTTTTTAAGGCCCCACCAGTGGCTGAGAGGTTCTGCTCTCGAAGCTGGTAGACGGAAGGTGCTGGGTTCGAACCCAATCGAGCCCGTCGAACTAATCGTTCGTAGTTTTCGTGTTTTTCTTCGAGCCATGGATTTCCATGCGTAAATACGGGTTAGGTTCCCTTAGAAAGACCCCCACGAAGGGCACTCCCCCCTCGGGCCTATATCCCTAGAGTAGATAATAGGCCGTCAAAAATCAACCAATCAACCCTTTTTTAAGAATATGTAAAATGCCATATTTCTAAAATTGATGTTTAGTTAAATAAGCGGGCAGTGGCGTACCCAGGATTTAATTTCGGGGGGGGGGGGTGACTTAAATTTTCATAATGTTCTAAATCTTACGAAACACGTTGCATTGTGTTATAAACACAAACAGAAATCATTTTTGTCAGTAAGGCCGTAGCCCGAGGGGGGGGGGTGACTTTGTTCCGAATTTTCCGAAAATCGTTTCCGAAAATTGCGTCAATCGTTCGCAAAAAAAATCTCCAATTTCTTTAAAGGATCAAGGAAAAAACCGGAATTATGTCATACGGCCGCAGATAAAATGCGAAGTTTGTCAAAGGATCGCGAAAAAAAAGTCCAATTTCGTCAAATGATAGCGGAGAAAACGTGAATTTCGTCAAATTATTCTAGAGGAAACGCTAATTTCGTCAAAAGGAGCACAGAAAAAACCCGAATTTCGTCAGAAGGCCGCAGAAAAAACGCGAATTTCATCAAAAGGTCGCGGAAAAAACGCGAATTTCGAAAAAAAGATCGCTAAAAACACGCATTCCGCCAAAGGGCTGCGAAAAAGAAGCTAATTTCGTAATGGATCGCAAAAAACGCGAATTTCGTCAAAGGGACACGGGAAAACGTGAATTTCGTCAAAAGGCCACAGAAAAACGCAAATTTCGTCAAAAAGACGAGAAAAAGCGCGAATTTCGACAAAAAGCCGCGAAAAAACGCAAATTTCGAGGAAGGATTGCGCAAAAACGCGAATTTTGTCAAATGACCACAGAAAAAACGCGAATTTCATAAAAGGACCACAGAAAACTGCAAATTTCGACAAAACATCGCTAAAAAAACACGCATTCCGTCAAAGGAAAGCTGAAAAAAACACGAATTTCGTCAAAGGGACATAGAAAAATGTGAATTTCGTCAAAAGGCCGCAGAAAAACGCAAATTTCATCAAAAAAGACGAAAAAAAACGCAAATTTCGTCAAAGAGCCGCGGAAAAAACGCAAATTTCGACGGAGGATTGCATTAAAAAACACGAATTTCGGCAAATGACCACAGAAAAAAACGCGAATTTCGACAAAGGATCGCTAAAAAAAAACGCATTTCGTCAAATGGCAGCTGAAACATCGCGAATTTCGTTAAAGGATCGCAAAAAAAAAAGAAAAAGCAGGGTCACAAAGAAGGGCCACAGAAAAACGTGAATTTCGTCAAAAGGCTGCGGAAAAACCACTAATTTCGACAAAACCCCGCGGGAAAAAGCAAATTTCGACAAAGGATCTGGAAAAAACGCGAATTTCTTCAAAAAGACTCAGAAAAAAGCGAATTTCATCAAAAGGCCGCGGAAAAACGTGAATTTCGACGAAGGATTGCGTAAAAAAAGTGAATTTCGGCAAATGACCTCAGAAAAAAACGCAAATTTCCTCAAAGGGCCGCAGAAAAAACGCAAATTTTGGCAAAGGATTGCTAAAAAAAGTATGCATTCCGTCAAAGGGAAGCGGAAAAACGCGAATTTCGTTAAAGGATCGCAAAAAAAAGCATGGTCACAAAGAAGGGCCACACAGAAACGTGACTTTCGGCAAAAGACTGCGGAAAGAAGCGAATTTCGTCAAACAGCAGCGAAAAAACAAAAAACACGACCATTTCCATAAAAAAACGCGAATTTCGTCAAAGAGCCGCAAAATTCATCAAAAAGACGAGAAAAAAGCGAATTTCGTCAAAAAAGCCGCGAAAAAAAACCGCAAATTTCGACGAAGGGTTTCGTAAAAAACACGAATTTCGGCAAAAGTTCACGAAAAAAACTCGAATTTCATAAAAAACTCGCGGAAAAAACGCAAATTTTGACAAAGGATCACGAAAAAAACGCGAATTTCGTCAAAGGTTCGCGGAAAAAAGCTAATTTTGTCAAAAGTTCGGGAAAATGCAAATTTCGTGAAAGCGTCGTGATAAAAACCTGTATTTCATGAAAGGATCACGTTAAAAACACATACAAATATCTGTGTTTATTATTATATGTATAGTTTTTAAACTGAAATAATATGCTGAACTTTTTAGAAATCTGGTTAACCCGAACCCACTCAGCCTGAAATTGACCTGAATATAGACCTTTCAGAAAATTTGCTGAGAATTTCAGTTTTTTTTTAAAAAACTCAGATTCAAATATGGGGGGAAGGGGGGAGGGCACGGGTCCGATCCTGAGACCGTCCCACGTCGAAATCTGATGAAAAGTGTTACTGTTTTTTTTTATATACTTTCATTTAAAAGAAAGTCATTATAACTTAAAATCTATAAAATTGTTCTTCCAATCCCCGAAACTAAATTCTGGCTACGGTTCTTGTTTAACAATAAATTAATATTGTAACAAACACAAAATATTTTTTGTATACACAAAATATTTTCATACACATATATAAAATAAAGACTTTGTTTATTATTTGTGCATTGCACAAGTAATAAGAAGGACTTTAAACCGTTCCAGATGAAAAAAAGTCCTTCCGGCCAGTGCCGGGAGGAAGAGGTAGCTTTCATATTCCTTATTTTAAAAAAGCCAATTTATATCATTCAAACACACGAAGCTCAATTAAGTGGAAACCGAATGTAGGAGATTCAATACTAATTTTTATCAATACTAAATCATTTTGAATGAGAATTTCGCGAAATTAGTCAGCTTTATCCAAGCTGCTTTTATTTAAAGTAACTTATATTTGGCTGCCAAATTCGGCGATTTCTTAAAGTGCCTGCCATTTTAAGACAACATGGTGGATGAGGCTAACCAGTGAACTTGGTCGAGACCTTAGTAATTGCTGTGCACATGCTCACTCACATCGGAATCGGTTGATATATACGAGTGCTGTCGCAGGCAAAAAATCAGATTTTTCAAAATGTCACCCACGTTAGAAATTGAAACTGCTATATCTGAGACATTTTTTAAGATAAAGACAAACAAAAAATGCTCCTGAATCCTTATAACAAGGTCAAATACTTAAGAAAGAAACCTTTTTCAATTTCAAATTTTTTTGCACCTCACTTTAAATATGTATATTTTTTTATTTAATGGCCGCCATTTTGAAACAAGATGGCTGATGAAGCTGGCCAGCGAACTTGGTCGAGATATTGATGTATACTATCCACATGCCTTCTTCCATCGAAATAGGCGAATACGTGTGGTATCGCGAGACAAATACAAGATCGTTTCAAAGTGTTAGCCATGATAGAAATTCAAAGTGCTATAATTCAACCACTTTTTAAGATATAAACAAAAGAACAAATTTTTAGAAACAAAAACTGCTCTAGAATCTTTATATCAAGGCTAAACACATAAAAAAAAAATCTTTTTCATTTTCCAATTTTTTAATACCTCATTTTAAATTTTAAATTACATTTTTAAAAAAAAAATGGCAACCCTTTTGAAACAAGATGGCGAATGAAGCTGGCCAACGAACTCGGTTGAGACATTGGTATGTACTATGTACAGACCAAGTTACATTCAAATCGGTTCATAAATACGCCTGTTATCGCGTGACAAAAATCAGGTCGTTTTAAAATGTCAGCCACAATAGAAATTCAAAATGTTATAACTCAGCCATTTTTTTAGATATAGACGAAACAAAACCTGTTCCGGAATCTTTGTATTGAGGTCAAACACATACGAAAAAACTCTTTTTCATTTTTCAATATTTTGGTATCTCATTTTAAATTTAATTAAAAAAAAATTTAAATGGCCGCCATTTTGAAACAAGATGGCGGATGAAGCTGGCCAACGAACTCGGCTGAGTTATTTGTATGTACTATGTACACACCAAGGTACATCCAAATCGGTTCATAAATACGTCTGTTATCACGTGGCAAAAATCAGGGCGTTTCAAAATGTCAGCCACACTAGAAATTCAAAATGCTATAACTCAGCCATTTTTTAAGGTATAGACGAAACAAAAACTGCTCCCGAATCTTTTTATTGAGGTCAAACACATAAGAAAAAAATATTTTTTCAATTTTCAATTTTTTGGTACCGCATTTCAAATTTAAATTTTTCTTAAAATTTTAAATGGCCGCCATTTTTAAACAAAATGGCGGATGAAGCTGGCCAACGAACTCGGTCGAGACATTGGTCTGTACTATGTATAAACGAAGTTACATCCAAATCGGTTCATAAATACGCCTTTTATCACGTGACAAAATTCAGGACGTTTCAAAATGTTAGCTTCGCTAGAAATTCAAAATGCTATAACTCAGCCATTTTTTAAGATATAGACAAAACAAAAACTGCTGCGGAGTCTTTGTATAAAGGTCAAATACATAAGAAAAAAATAGTTTTCCATTTTCAAATTTTTGGTACCGCATTTCACATTTTAAATTTTTTTAAAATTTTTAAATGGCCGCCATTTTGAAACAAAATGGCGGATGAAGCTGGACAACGAACTCGGTCGAGACATTGGTATGTACTATGTACACACCGAATTACATCCAAATCGGTTCATAAATACGAGAGTTACAGTGTGACATATGTCATATATATATATATATATATATATAAATTTTCAACGGAGGGTGGTTTCGGGGTCTGGGGGTCATGATCGATGAAAATATACCAAAATTTTTTGAAATCGCTTTCCTCCGAACGGCTGCAATAGGTAGCTTTTTGTAAAGAAAGCTACCTAATACTGGCTGCAAAGTTAAGACAGAATAGGAAGGTAAGTGGGGGGAGGGGACATTACCGAACTCCAAAGATGTCTTTGGAGTCAAACAAGAAGTCACTGTGTATCTTACAGATACGAGGAATTAATCGAGTGTTAAAAACAAAAGTTAATGAATATCTTTCACAGTCAGCTCTTCCGCACATATATAGTGTGCCTGACTTCCGACTTAGCCAAAATTCTGAAGGGATTAGCTAAGGTTTCATTATGCACTAATATGGGACTAACAAGAAAGACAAGTGCGATGCATGACAAATATATATATAATTGAATTGATCTAAAAAGTAAGAAGTAAACTTTTTTTACCATTTAATCTGACCGTTTTGACAGGTAAAAGAGGTTTAGTCCCTTCAACCCTCCGCACCCCCATATTTCGGTGTGGCATGGAGATGCGACTGAAAAATGAAAGTTAATAAGTTACTTTTACAGTCAACTCTTCCGCACCGGATTTCCGATTTAGACGAAATCGACTTGAGATTAGCTGTGGTGTTACTGTGCATTAACATACCCCCGCATTGGCAATCTTGGGGCCCGCCGACTATGGGAAAAATTAAAAAAATCCTTAAATTAAACTACTTTTAGATTTGTCGAATTTATTTGTAGGTCTCTTGAGCTCAGTATATATGTTTTCATTTATCGAGTAAAACAGTGATTTCAGTCATTTGAAAATGGATTTTGTGGTCTCAAGTAAATTTGGTCGCAGGACTGAGGAGGATATTGGATTAACAGGAAAAACAAATTCGTGGCATGCCAGAAAATAAAACAAATTTATCTGAAAAAGTAGGAATATCAGCCCTTTTTTCATTTCACTGCGATCTCTTCAGAGGTGGAATGGAGCTGTAACGTCATAACCCCCGTCCCCATCGAATCCTTTGGTGTATGCTGGGGCATCACTGTGCACTAATATATGGGACTAACCAGAATAGCTGCGTCGCAGAAAAAAATTAAAAATTAATCTCAAAAGAAAGAAAAAAAACTGGAATTTTTTTTTCATTTCATATTTGATTATTTCGGAAGAGTAAGTAACCCCATCAGCCCCTTCCCCTCATTGGGTATACTGTGGTGTAACTGTGCGTTGATATGAGACTAGCCAGAACGTGTAGTTCGTTGTATTGCAGAAAACAAGTGCATTACAAATTCATCTCGAACAAAAAGAAAAATATCAGCCCTTTTTTCATTTCATTTTCGACTATTTTGGGAAGGGGCTGTAACCCATCACCCCCTTTCTACTTCTTTCGGTATAATGTGGTGTCACTGTGCACTAATATGGAACTAAAGAGAAGAGAGTGGCTAGTCTGTTGAATGATAGGAGAAAAAAAATACAAATTTATCTCAAACAGAAAGAAAAAAGCAACATTTTTTTATTTCATTTTCGACTATTTCGGGAGGAGGGGGCTGTAATTCCATCAGCCCCCTCCCCATCTTTGGGTAAGCTGTGATGTCAATGTGGACTAATATGGCCCTTTCACCTCTTTGGGTATAATGTGGTATCACTGTGCACTAGTATGGAACTAAAGAGAACAGAGCGGCTAGTCTGTTGAATGATAGAGGAAAAATACAAATTTTCTCAAACAAAAAGGAAAATATCAGAACTTTTTCATTTCATGTTCGAATTTTTGGGAGAGGGCTGTAACTCCATTAATCCCCTTCTATCTTTTCGGGTATAATGTGATGTCACTGTACACTAATATGGAACAACAGCGAAGGGAGCGGCTAGTCTGTTAAATGATAGGGGAGAAAATGCAAATTTATCTCAAATAGACAGAAAAAAATCAGCTCTACTTTTTCATTTCATTTTCGACTATTTCCAGAGGAGGAGGTTGTAATTCCATCAGCCCCCTCCCCATCTTAGGGTATGCTATGATGTCAATGTGGACTAATATGGTGTTAACGAGAATGGCTATTTTACTGTATGACAGAAGAAAAAATTACATCTTTAAAAAGTAAAGAAAAAACACTTTTTTATTTAATTTTTCGCGATTTCTGGTTGGAGGGAGGGGGGGGGGTCTGTAACCCCATCAACTCCCTTTCTCTTCTTTGGTGTCAATATGGACTAATATGGAACTAAAGCGAAGGAAGCGCATAGTCTGTTGAACGATAGGGGAAAAATGCAAATTTATCTTAAACAGACAGAAAAAATTCAGCACTATTTTTTCATTTCATTTTCGACCATTTCGAGAGGAGGGGGCTGAAATTCCATCAGCCCCCTAACTAATATAACCTGGACTAATATGGTGTTAACGAGAATGCCTATTTTGCTGTATGGCAGAAGAAAAAATTACAGATTTATCTTTAAAAAGTAAGAAAAAAACACTTTTTCATTTAATTTTTTGACTATTTCGGGAGGAGTAGGGGGGGGGGGGCTATAACCCCGTCAGCCCCCCTTTCTCTTCTTTGTTGTCAATGTGGACTAATATGGGACTAATGAGAATGGCTTGTCCGCTGTATAATGGAAAAAAATTAAAAAAATTTCCATAAAAGAAAGACGAAAAATCAGCACCTTTCTATATCACTTTCGGAAATTTCGGGGGGGGGGGATGTAGCCCCATCACCCCCCCCTTCCTTGGGTACGCCACTGTAAGAGGGTGAAATAAAGGTTTGTAAAAATATTTGCGGATTTTTTTCATTATTTATCACATAGTGTCCAATTATACTCAACCGAATATGGGCATGTGCATTTGCATACAGAAATTAAAGCTCAACTTGTAAGTGTTTTAAATTGTCAGGACCTTATACTTATAATAGATAAAACACGAGAGGCTTCTAAAAAAGTCCACAGAGCCCCCTCACCCCTAAAAACAATTACGTTTACCATACGAAATTTGTGTGCGCTTCAACAATTTGGATCCAAGTTTTAAGATTTTTCTGTTCCGATCCCTTATATCCGCGCTTTATTGAAATTTTGTAAGTTTCGGTTAAAAATCCGACAAAGTCACTCGTTTTTAAAGATTACTTTTACCATACAACATATGAGTATTATACGATAATTACGTATAAAGCTATAGGTGTTTTAAGTTGCCAGGACTTTATATATGATACACTAAAAAATGGGTTGCTTATATATATATATATATAAATAAAACTACAAAGCACCTCGGGAGGCTCTGTAATTTTTTGTAACATTTTCCGGAGGGGGGAGGGAGATCTCCCCCCCCCTAAAAACGATTATTTATACCATGCAAAATCTGCGTGGGGTGCTACAGTAAGAAGTGTGTGCGGTTTTTGGATACCTATAATCGCTCTATACTAAAATTTAGGAGGGATTCGGTTAAAAACCCAATAATGTCCTTCCATTATAAAGCTTACGTTTATCTTACAGAATATGAGTGTATTGCTATAATTACAACTCGAGTTATGATTATTTCAATTTATCAGGACCTTGTACTTATGATACACTACTATATAGGAGGCTTCTACAAAAAATGAACAGAGCCCCCCCCCCTCCCTTCTCCCTCCCCCGTCTTTGGAAATGCTGCGAATGCAGTTACCATACGAAATTTGTGTGGGCTGCGAATATATGGATCTGTGTTATAAGAGTTTGCGGTTTTCGAGCCCTTATATTCGCATAATACGAAATTTAAAGGTTTTGGTTTAAAAAATCCCGAGAATGTCCCTCCTTTACAAATATTGCGTTTACATACAAAATATGAATGTTTTACGATAATTACAGTTCGAGTTATAAATGTTTTAATTTATCAGGACCTTATACTTATGATACACTAATATATAGGAGGCTTCTCTAAAAAATCAAAAGAGCTCCCCCTCGATTTTTAAAACGATTTCGATTAACATACGAAATTTGTGTGCGCTGCGACAATTTGGATCCGAGTTATAAGAGTTTGTGGTTTTCGGGCCCATATATTAGCGTTATTCTAAAATTTATAGGGCTTCGTTAAAAAAACCGATAATATCCCCTTTATAAAGATTATGTTTACAAAACAAAATATGAGTTTTCTACGATAATTATAGCTCGAGTTATAAGTGTTTTAAGTTGTCAGGGACTTATATTTATAATACACTAAGATATGAGGGCTTCAGTAAAAATTAATCTATACTTCGCTCCCTAAAACGATTACGGTTACCATACAAAATTTGTGTGTGTTGCGAAAATTTGGATCGGAGTTCTAGCTGTTTGTGGTTATTGAGCCCTTATATTCGCGCTTTACTAATATTTAAAGGCCTTCGATTAAAAAACTCAACAATGTTGCCTATAAAATTATGTCATATTTTTCACATACACAAAAATTTCAGCTTACTGGAGAAGGGACCGAAATGGCTATGGACCGAAATGGCAAGGGACAGAAATGACATCGGGACCGATACGCCGGTACCGAAATGTCCTGCTTCCTAAGGGTAAGGGGGGGGGGCTCCCTTGCAACCCACTTTCCCTATGCACGCACATGCCAATATATATATATATGTATAATACATATATTTATTTTCTTAAAATTTTTCTAGAATTTTTATTCATTATTTGCTCTGATCATCGAAACAATACCTATTTAATCACTATTTTAAGTAAGAAATCAGTTACACTAATTCATTAAACTTTCGTATTATCAATTGGAAACTTCATTAAAATCAGATATAAAAAAATTACGCTCCATTTTAACGATTGATATTTTAGGACAAATGCAATAAATAAATAAATAAACCATGTATACTATATATATTTTTAAATATACCTATATATAAAATAGACCTGTGACACGTTAGTTGTAATTCGCTAATCTGAAAAAAAAATCATGATCGCCTATAAAAAATGTTTCGCTACGATGAATTGACGCCGCAGCGAATTGATACCACGACGAATTGACGCTGCAACGAATTGCTGCCGCGACAAATTGTCAGTGCGATGAATATTCGCTGCGACGAATTGACGCCGCGATGAATTGATACCACGACGAATTGACGCCGAGATGAATTGTGCGCAACGAATTGACGTGGCACCTTTATAGATTGAGCTTCAATGAGCTATGCTCTGCTATATGCCACACGAAGAATCTTTTACATCTGAAACTACGTAAAAGTATATATAAATCTGGCTTTCTTAAATATATGTAACCTAAAAAATATATGAAATATCTGAACGTAGTACTACTAACCATATAAAATTTATAAATCTTAAATAGTATTAGAAAAGGAAAGATAGTAAATATCTATGGCTCTAATGCAGGCATCCTTACATTGTAAATAAATTTACATGATGACATATATAGTATAGATGGAAGACAAATGATGATAGGGAAAATAAAGGAAATATGTTGTGATGGGGAAAAATGACTACTCAAAATTGATAAAGATGAAAATCTTGAAATACTTCTTGTGTATTGTGTATATTACCCATTGAAAAAAAAAAATTAGTATCCAAAGCCGACTAATAAATTACAAAACATAATTATAAATGCGTGAATATAAACAATTTTAACGCTAAATAGAATCCTCTCTTCAAAATTTTTTGTAAAGATAAAAATACAGACCGTATATCTTTTCATTGGAAAAGATATACGGTCTATTTGGAAAAGTACCACAAAATTTTTTTTTGGCACCAACGCGGAGATGTATAGCCTGATTGTATTTATATAATTATATCAAAAATACGTTTTTAACACAAGATTGACCTCTTTGATAACTTACAAAAATGTGAAACAAATAGTCATTGTCAAGGCTTTATTGCGCTTTCACCGTGTGAATTACTTTTTAAAAATAAGAGACATTATTTACAAAGTGAGGAAGTGACTTTATACAGTGAAACCTGTATATAATGATATTGTCTATAACGATAAACTAGTATATAACGATATTTCATTTGGTCCCAGCATAAATGCTGTTAATTTAATGTATATTGAACCTGTGTATAACAATAAATGATTTAAGAGGAAACCTGTATACAACGATAATTTTGCGCTTTTTGAAACGGCCACTTTTTGTTTCTCAATCCCTTTTGAATCCCTTTTTTCAATGCCTATTGAAAGACCACCCAACTCCTAAATTCTCTGAATAAAGTATAGAATAGAAAGACTATTATTGTGCATTTAAAGCTGTTTGATTGATTAGGCAAGTTGATTGAAATCTCAGAGCCGTAATGTTACTGAGAAGATTTGCAATGCGACGTCCTTGTGCTGGACTGAGGGAGGAGTTGCTGGACACCGACACGCGAAATTTGACTTTCCATAAGACTTTTAGCATTATTGCAAAAACCGGCAATTTCATTGGCTATCCGTGAACCGTACTTCTTTCGCTGAAAGGAAAAAAAATCCATTTTACGAGTACAATAGCGCTGCTACTTATTTCATCAATTGCATTTCTTGATAACAATAACTTGATGCATTAAAATAAGCGTACATATTTCTCATACTGAACACAAACCCAATTGTTATACAGTTAATAACATAATATATAATTAATTATTAAATTTGATTTAATTTTCTATTAAGAAAATTATCAACAACTCTAAAACAACATTGACTTAATAAAATAATGATAAAATAATGATATTGTTATAATAAGTTGCTTATAACTTTTTTATTGTTTACTCAGATGTTTGCAATCATTCAAGTTCTAGCAGCTTAACTAAAAATAAATAATTGAAGTTTCATCTAGATATATAAAAATATTTTTCTACGTCAATTTAAAAAATACTATTATTGCCTTTAAATAGATAGGTTATTTTAATTATATAACATTAGCTCCTAAGTGGTATTATGTAGTAAAATTATAATCACAATATTAGATTTCGAATAAAAATTGCAAAGCTACTGATAATAAATTAATAAATAAAGATAAAAACAAAAATCTCCATAATAATAATAATCGTTATTTTAAATATACATATTACATATAGTAATAGCACAATATTTTTCATTGTTCATGTTTGATGTATATTACACTTTTATTGCAACATATATATATAATAAAACTTTTTGCGAATAATTATTAAATCACAGATATATATATTTTGTTGGTGGTCGGTAATGTTTATTTAATGGTTATATATATATATATATATATATATATATATATATATATATATACATATATTTTGCATTTTTACCATACATTCAATTATTTAACCCTTACCGGCGCGGAGTAATTCTGTTTATAAACTGATGAAATAATGGACTGATACCGCAATTTATAAACGAATTTATTAGAAAATACGAAATTGCTTATTTTCATGTGCATTATAATTGGAAAATTTTAGTTAAATATTCTTGATGCCGTTTGTCAGTTTTGGAATTAAAATTAGGTGTCCTTTTTTAAGAACACCGCGCCGGAAAAGGTTAAGTCTGTTCACAACTGCTCTGCTCAACAAGCGCAAAACGTTTTGACACATTTACAAATTTATTTTTAAACAGAAGGTATAAAATTGGAAAGCCTGACCATGGAAGAGATTTGGAATCGAACTGTTTTTTACATTTTTGTATCAATAAATTACCTATTGAGCTATAAGCGATTTTGATCAAGTGACAAACACGTTTTTCGCCAATCGTTGACAGGTTTTTCTGCTTTCTTCGTGAACTTCAGTCAAAACGTCAACCTTAACACTATTTTCTGAAAGATCTATTGCGTTTGAAAAAAAAAAAAAAAAAAAAAAAAAAAAAAAAAACGGAAAATACCGCTTGATTACATAGTTTCTGAACAACACCTGCTAGTTTCATGCATTTCCAAACAAAAATAAATTAAAACTTATGTCATAAAGTTGCCCTTTTGGATTTGAAAACACCCTTAAAGTATAGAGTAATTTATTGTCTTCAATGGTTAAATTATGATTGAAACATATATTATTAATGTAATTTATATATAAAGGATAAATAATTAATTTTTAAAGATGAATATTTTAATAAATTAATTCTATTAATTACTATTTATATGTTACTTGAGTTCTAACATAAAAGTACTTTTCATGAAAGTTTAGAAGATATTACAATTAAATTTTAATAAATATTCATTTTAAACATACAGTTTATAAGGGATAAGAATTTAGTAGTATTGAATATACAATAAAAAAAAAATTGGAAAGCAGCTGATAAATTGATAAATATTTTTATGTATGAAAGATTGTTGGACTATGTAACCCCTGAAAGTGAAAAACCAGAAATCATTTTCTATTATTCAATTTTCAAAACTTTCTCAGCTTCAACAAGATGGAATTCTTGCGGTGGCCTCGCCTTCTTTTCCATACACCTACACTGCAAGGGTTGCAGTTATTTTGACGTCACGGACTTAAGACTTTGAAATCATTTCTTTGAACTCTTTTTTAATATATTGTGTCAGTCTCCTTTTAGTCGCTGTATAATGTAGATGTTTTTGTGAAGATGTGCGGGAAATATTATCCCTCCGTGTTAAATTTCTTTTATTCAAGAATCACTATTAAACGGATATGGAAACAAAAGGAATGATCTATTCAACAATAATCCACATAAAAATACATACACCTAATATAATTAAAAATCTATTTACTTTTTTATACACACTTTAGCCTAATTTTGTGAATATGCCCAGCGACTGTGAAGGAAGATATCGACGTATATTCGGGTGACGGGGCCGGGGTAGCGTTACCGAGAAAACAGGTAAGAGAATTTTCTTATTCCTGTTTTGTATAAATGATGATATATTTGAAAAAGGCACACAAATTGAACGAAATATTAAGTATATAAATATTTTTTATAAAAGATAATGAGTACTGACATAGGGCTAAATTAACATTAGTGTGCCATATAATTGGAAATGTCTGTATAATAAGAAAGTGTAAGCATATTCGATTAAATATTCTTGCTACATGGATTATTTGAATATAGAATTGTTATATAATTATTATATTGAATTGCTTTACAAGTTAACATTATATTACTCACTGCATTTTCGAAACGCAAGGTATATAATATTATTTTGCAATCTATATAAATTAGAAAAATAAAGAAAAAAAATGAGTATTCTCAAGGATTCTGTAATTGAAAAACTGAACGTAAATAACTATGATGTATGGAAATTTCGAGTAGAGAATTATTTACAAAAGGAAGATCTTTACGATGTAATAATGAATGAACCCCCAAATCCCGTCACTGATGATTTTACTAATAAAAATCGTAAAGCAAAAGCTATAATTAATTTACTAATTGATGACACCCAGATCATTCATACTAAAAATCTTCAGACAGCGCGCGAAGTTTGGAATGCGCTTAAAAATGAACATGAACGAACTAACCTTAGCAATAAATTGTACCTGTTAAGAAAATTATATTCTAGCAGGTTAGTCGAAAACGGCAACATGATTGATCACCTTACACATATTTATCAGCTTCGCGATAAATTAACCGCTATTGGTGAAAATATAAATGATGACCACCTAGCGGCTTTATTACTGTGTTCTTTACCTTCAAGTTATGATACATTAATATGTGCTCTTGAGACACGAAATAATGATGAACTCGCACCAAACTTTATCCGCGGGAAATTAATAGATGAATACAGCAAGAGATAGAACTATCACGAAAATTCCAACAACAAATCTGCTTTAAAGGTGAAATACTCTCCACATATAAGTGGTAAATTCTGCAGATACTGCAAGAAGAGTTCGCATAGCATTGACGAATGTTGGAAATTAAAGAATAAAAACAATGGAAAATCTAAGACGAAAAATTTCGGAAATAAAAATAGCAATATGCCTAACAGGTCAGCAGTATGCTTTCAAGACAACGTAGGCGCGAACGGTTCTAAAACCAAAAATTTCGATAAGGAAAAACGCGCGGATAAAAACTTAACATTTTTCATTGGTAATGGTTCGAAATATCTCTGGGTAGTAGATTCAGGGTCTTCAACCCACATTTGCAACGATAAAAATAAATTCCATGACTTCAATTATGATACATCGAATGTCACTATAGCAAACGGTGAAGAATTACAGTCTGACGGTTACGGATCTGTGAAATTAAACACTGTTATGTCAGATAATACGAGTAAAATCATAACATTGAAAAATGTTTTATATGTTCCGGAGATAGAAACAAATCTAATTTCCATCAAACAAGCTACCGAAAATGGTTGCGTAGCTATATTCGAAGTTAAAAGGGAAAATAACTCACGAAGGCGTAACATACCTTGAGGGTCACATAAATAATAATTTATATGAAAGTAATTTGAAATCCGATTCAATTCAAAATGTAAATATGATAAATCACTGTGAAAAGAAAAATTGCTTACATAAGTGGCACGTAAGGTTGGGTCATCGAAATATTAACCACATAAAATAATTAGTTGATAAAAACATGGCATCAGGGATTCAAATTGATAACTGTAAGCACAGTAATGAATGTGAAGTTTACCTCGCGTCAAAACTAACCGATAAGCCTTACCCCAAACACGCTAGTTTAAGAGCTACGAGAGTAATTGAGCTGGTCCACGGTGACCTGTGTGGTCCTATGCAAACAGCAACGGTTGGGGGAAAATATTATTTTCTAACTTTTGTAGACGATTTTAGTCGTTTTACAGTTATATATTTTGTAAGAAACAAATGTGAAGTTTTTTCAAAATTTAAGGAATATGCAGCAATGACTGCTAACAAATTTGGCAGAAAGTTGCAGGCAATTCGGTCCAATAACGGTGGGGGGGTGGGGGTGTATTCGAGTCAGGAATTCGAAGATTATTTGAAAAGTGAGGGAATTGATCATCAATTCACCGTTCTGTACTCCTCGCCCCAAAATGGAGTTGCAGAGCGTAAAAATCGCACCTTAATGGAGATGGGACGCTGTCTTCTTAAGGAAAGCGGTCTTCCTAATTCATTCTGGGGGGAAGCGATATGTACAGCAACGTAAATTCAAAATAGGCTCCCAACTTCATCCTGCGATCGGACTCTGTATGAAAAATGGACTGGTCGTAAACCAGACATTTCTAACATTAGAACTTTTGGTTGCGACGCAAATGCATATATTAAAAAAAATATAGGAAAAAGCCGGACGATACCGCGCAAGAAGGTATATTCGTCGGATACGACAATAGAAGTAAGGGTTTTAGAATTTGCACAGGCGGAAGGGAAATAGTTATGAGTCGGACAGTAAAAATTTTAGAGGATGATAATTATGACTTAGTTAAAAATAATTCGTCAAATGAAAATAAAGAAATACTTAGCGATAAAAATCCGCAACCAAAATTACAACTAATTGACGTGAAGAGAATAGCACCGAAAATGATACGCAAAATCCGGATGCGAACACAAATGTATCAGGCACCCCACAGATTTTACCACGTAGATCTAAGAGATCTAATAGAGGGGTTCCCCCTGAAGATTCGCGTTTTTAATAAATGATGTAAGGATAAATGAGCCAAAGTGCTGGGATGATATACTGAAAATAGAAAATCCCCTGGAAAGGCAAAAATGGATAGATGCTACCTTGGACGAGATAAATTCTCTCAAAAAAAATTGTACTTGGGAATTAGTTGAAGTCCCACCTGGGACAAAGGTAATCGGTAGCAAATGGGCATTTAAATCGAAGTACAACAATCAAGGTAAAATAGAAAATACAAGGCAAGGCTAGAGGCTAAGGGTTTCTCTCAGAAATACGGGATTGTCTACGATGATACTTTCGCACCCGTTGCGTCTCACACCACTATAAGAAGCATTTTAGCAATGGCTTTGTATAAAAACTTACGCCTTAGACACATTGACATTAAGACGGCCTTCCTACATGGGGAGTTAAAGGAGGAAGTTTACATGCGTCAACCTGAAGGATATGTAGTCCCCGGATCTGTACACAAGGTTTGTAAACTTAAGAAAGCGATATACTGGTTAAAGCAAACTGCGAGAACTTGGAATATAAAAATACATGATTCGTTAATAAAACTAGGGTTTAACCAAAGATCGATTGACAAATGTCTATACAAACGAACCATAAATAATGAAGCAATTTATATAATCGTTTACTTCGACGATCTCCTTATCGCGGGGGGAAGATAATAACATTGATAAACTAATACGTCAGTTAAAGAAAGTATACCCTGTGACGGATTTAGGCGATGCTAAGTATTATTTAGGTCATTATCAACATTAATCGGCCTGATCAAAATACAATGACCCTAGATCAGATTAACAAAATGCATGAACTAGTAATTAAATTTGGCTTGGAAAATTCAAAACCAACCGATACTCCAATGGAACCGGGCTATGTTAAGTTAAATGACGATGAAAATCTTTTACCGGATAATGTAAACTATAGACAGGCGGTCGGCGCACTACTATACATTTCAACCGTTTCCCGACCAGATATTAGTGCAGCCGTTAACATTCTATGTCGTAGAAATGAACGTCCCAGAACTAAAGACTGGGAAGCCGTTAAAAGAACTATTAGATATTTAAAAACTACTATCGATTTAAAGTTAACGTACACCAATTTCGAAGAACCTGTCTTGAGGGCATACGCCGACTCTGATTGGGCAAACGACCCACAAGATCGGAAATCTGTGTCAGGTAATTTATTCTCTTGGGGTTCAACCCGATCTTATGGACACCAAAGCAGCGTTTAGAATGTCACTTCGTATCAAACCGGATTTACAGATGCCGCTATCATTCCTGCTTTCCTTTTGCACCCATTACAAACGCAAGCTTAAAACCCCTCCCTTGCAAAAAACCGGAAGCTGCGTAATTTTTTCTTCTGAATTATGATTGGCTGATTAGGGTACTGCGGCACAAACTTCCAGTGTAAACATACACAGAAACCGTTTACGGTCATTTTCGCGTGTGATAATCTTCGTTCTTTTGCTTTATTGAGGATTAAAATGTTTGACCGCTTAATGTTAATGCAAACTTTGATTGACACCTTTGTAACACCAGAGCCAAGACCGCCTCTAGCCAATTTTCTGCTTGAGGCGAACACTCAGCTTCCACAAGATGTGAACTCTTGCGGTGGCCTCGCCTTCTTTTCCATACACTTACACTGCAAGGGTTGCAGTTATTTTGACGTCACGGACTTAAGACTTTGAACTTATTTCTTTGAACTCTTTTTTAATATATTGTGTCAGTCTCCTTTTAGTCGCTGTATAATGTAGTTGTTTTTGTGAAGAAGTGCGGGAAATATTATCCCTCCGTGTTAAATTTATTTTATTCAAGAATCACTATTAAACGGATATGGAAACCAAATGAATGATCAGTTCAACAATAATCCACATAAAAATACATAAACCTAATACTATAATGAAAAATCTATTTTCTTTTTTATACACACTTTAGCCTAATTTTGTGAATATGCCCAGCGACTGTGTGAAAATAACTACGAAAATACCTTTAATGTAAGCCTAGGAGATTCATTATTGCATTTTAATAAATGTTTAGTTTAATTATTAAAAAATAGATTAAATGAATTTATTTAAAAAAAAATATTACAAAGGAACTGGTAATAAAGATCGACTGCTTTTATCTAACTCAAATAAAATCAAAACAAAACTCTAAAAAATTGCAAACGCCAGCGAGAGGACAGAACACGCAACTTTAGGATTACACATGAAAAATCTTAAGCAGCCCTAGTCCTGACCACTAGCCTAGATCATTCCTATACTGTTTTTACCAAAATACCATGAGCCGGCTTTACGCAAAATTTTACTCTTATACTTGTCTTTTTAAAGAAAGAAGTTCGGTTCAATTTCATTGGCTATCGGTGAAGCGATAGCCAATGAAATTGCAGACACAGGGTGGGGAACAATAGGCTATTTCCCCTGACACCTTTGTCGCCATACCCTCCTCTTTTCGAACAAAAATTTTGTAAACTAACTGTGGTGGGTGGGATTTCTTTCAGCTATGCTCTCAGACACAGGAAAGATCTTAAAGCAGCACACAGACGTGTGTTTTGCTAGACTTCTCCTGTTTTCGTAGAAATCTTTTCTTCTGAACCCATCTGCGGTTTATTCACAAAAGAATGAGGGGAATGAACAATGGGTCAGGAGATAAGGAGCTCGACTCTACTTGAAGGAAAGATTCTTCTTTTGCTGGACATCAGTCCCTTTCCTACTAAAGTCATTAAAAATCAAAAACACCGCGTGACCACAACAATCGATGCCGACACTGATAATAGTTAGAAGGATCATGAGGCTATGTAAGAATATGAGGCAATCTGAGGCTATGCTAGACGGACCAAAGAAAATTAAGCGTTCTTTGGCCTGATCACCTTAGATCAGGATCACGTTAGACGACGGATCTTCATTGTTCGACCGGGAGAAATTGAAACAAACATGATTCAGCTTTCTTTGCCAAAAGGGTGTCGTTTTTTGGCAGTGATTCCTTTTTTGGCAACTTTCTGTTTCATAAAGATTTTAATGTGAGAGGGAGGTAGGAAATTCAATGACACTTTGAAGGGAAAAAAATGGTTTGGCGCTTTCCTCCCACTATCACGTGCTGATGGGAAGGACGATGTTTGTTTCAAGAAAAGGTTACTAGTTCTTTTTCGAGTGGGAACAACGGAAAACAACCGGTAATGATGAAAATAATAGAAAAATACTCTCCTGAGGATGTTCAGTTAATTGCCACTATTCAAAATTACGTTTCAACATTACCGAATGTTCTACAAACGTTTTTGAACTCAATGGATTGATTAAAAAATATGTGCATACGGGCAGCGTTCTCTTTAAAATCTAAAAAAACAAGAATATCAGATTTATTTTCAGTTAAAAACATGTGAATCTATCAAATAGTTAAACGTGTATGCTGTTTACAAACCAAAACACTTATTATTGTAAGGTATGTGCTGTTTACTTGTTATGTATCATGTTATACCACTTGCACATTAAAACCTGTCTATAACGATAAATTGCGTATAACGATATGTTTTTACGGTCCCTAGAATATCGTTATAGACAGGTTTCACTGTAAATTATTTGGTGGGGCGGGGAGACTAAAAGGTTGAGAACCACTGCTTTAAACAGTATTGAATTAAATGAGTTTGGCAGTATTTTTCTATCCAGTCATTAATACAAATACTTATACACGGTGTTTAAAACATACAAAGTAGTTAAAATACAAAGTAATTAACATACTATATTTGAGGACGTGAATTTCAAAACTCGCCTTATCCAAAATTTAAAAAAAATCGAGTTTTCTCTACCAATCTATTCTATTGGTAAACCTGCACAGAAAAAACACTATGATCTGTAAAAAAAATATTTTTATCCTTTATTTTTGGGCTCTTAAAATATTGGTTTGGTTTCAAAACTCGCCTTATCCACTAGGGAGTTGGCAACAAAACTAGCTTTATCCTTGGGCATGCGTAAGACCAACGAACGGCTAGGTTATCAGCTACTGTTATGGTAATTTTCCTTCATTTCTCTGTGACCTGTTGCTATTTTCGTTTAAAGATTTTACCTGTTCTATTCATACAAACTAATTAAATAAGTTTTACAGCACTTCTTATGTGTAATGGGCAGTGAATAAACTCTTGCATTTTGTAGTGGAATGGTGAAGAATAGAAAAAGAAATACGAACACATGGGCTAGTAAAGAATACACGCAAAGAAGATTAAAATGTAAGTTAAAAATGGGGAATCGCTTCCTATATTTCTTACTGTCAGAAGATGTTAAAATGTTTAATTTTTATTCTCAGGCATAAACCTAAGGCATTTCCGGGCCTTTCAAAGGCATTACGATAAGGTACTATATAAAGACTAAGAACCATCTTCAAATTTGTGGAAGTGTATTTCGGAAGATTCTTGGAATATCAAAATTCAGAGTGTAAAAGTTTTGCTAGAGGCATCTAAAACTAAACTTTCTTCTTAAAAAGAAGGGAGAGGGAGTCCCCGTGATTCAAGAGAAACTTAAGGATGTCGACAGATTGTTAAAAAAACATTTTGATGAAAACTGGTCAGAAATGGAAGTGCTTACTTTCTATAAAAATATTATTTCTAAGGAACCAGAACAGAAGGAAATGTGTATATATATAATATTATATGTTATATAGATTATTAGGTAGATTTCGTATGAAATACTACCTATTGGGATCGTTCCTATGTTGGAATTTCTGAAAATTTTTTCCAGATCTACACCGATCATGACTCCTAGAACCCAAAACCACCCTCAGTAAAAAACTTATATATATATATATATATATATATATATATATATATATATCACTTTCTTCTGGACACGATAACTTTCGTAATTCTGCACCAATCTCTTCCAAACTGATACATAAAATCAAAGGGCATAAAATCTCGGTCAAGTTCGTTAATGGGCAAAATCGGACCAAGGGGATGGAAATAGGGTGGGGTTTTGTGAAAACAGAAAACCCCCCATAACTTCTTAATTTTTGTACATATCAAATCAGTTTAAAGTTTTTATTACTTCTAAAAATAGGGCCAAAATTTCATGTATCACAGATTTTTGATAAAGTTAAAAATGGGCTCAAGGGGCACAAAAAATAGGGTTTTTGGGAGAAAAAAATTAATAACTTCGTCAATTCTCAAGATATCAATTCCAATTAATTTTATTATAAATCTCCATAATATTATCTACAACTTTTATATTCACATGTTTTTGATAGGACCAATTCGTACCGCAAAAAAAAAATTAAAAACGAAAACAAAAAGGGGGTTTGAAGAAGTAAAAAATCCATAACTCCGTCAATTCAAAAGATATAAAATCCCCATGAATTTATCATATATCTTCTTAATATTGTCTACAACATCTATATAGACAAGTTTTGGATAGGACCAATTCTTACAGCAAAAACAAATTAAAAATACATAGCGGTTGAAGAAAAAAATCATCTAAGTAAGGGTGTATTCAAATCCAAACTGCATATTTTCTGACTCATTTTACAATTCATTTTTGCTCTCAAAAGCTTCCAATTGGTACGTTTTCTTACTCAGAAAATATATAATGTACCGTAAGGGTCGATGTTTTCATAGAGGCAGAATATATTTTAAAAAATGCTGTTAAAGTGGGCATTTTGAACCGAATTTCCCGAAGCGGATTGTGTTGGAAAAATCATTGCATTAAGGATGCACTCAAATCCAAACTGCTTATTTTCTGACTCATTTTTAAATTCATTTTTGCTCTCAAACGCATTTAATTGGTAGATTCGTTTATTCAGAAACTATATAATGTACCGCAATGATAGATTTTTTGATAGAGGCAAAATATATTTCAAAAAATTATGTCAAAGTGGGCATTTTGACGGAATTTCCCGAAGCAATTGTGTTATCACTTTCTTCTGGACACGATAACTTCCGCAATTCTGCACAAATCTCTTCCAAACTGATACATAAAATCAAGGGACATAAAATCTCGGTCAAGTTCGTTAATGGGCAAAATCGGACAAAGGGGATGGAAATAGGGAGGGGTTTTGTGAAAACCGAAAAAAACCCCATAACTTCTTAATTTTTGTACATATCAAACCAGTTTAAAGTTTTTATTACTTCTAAAAACAGCGCCAAAAATTCATGCATCACAGATTTTTGATAAAATTTAAAATAGGCTCAAGGGGCGCAAAAAATAGGGTTTTTGGGAGAAAAAAATGCCTTACTTCGTCAATTCTCAAGATATCAATTCCAATTAATTTTATTATAAATCTCCTTAATATTATCTACAACTTTTATATTAACAAGTTTTTGATAGGACCAATTCGTACAGCAAAAAAAAATTAAAAACGAAAACAAAAAGAGGGATTGAAGAAGAAAAAAATTCATAACTCCGTCAATTCAAAAGATATAAAATCAACATAAATTTATCATATATCTTCTTAATATTGTCTACAACATCTAGATAGACAAGTTTTGGATAGGACCAATTCTTACAGAAAAAACAAATTAAAAATACATAGCGGTTGAAAAAAGAAATCATCTAAGTAAGGGTGTATTCAAATCCAAACTGTCTATTTTCTTACTCATTTTTAAATCCATTTTTGCTCTCAAACGCATCCAATTGCTAGATTCTCTTATTCAGAAACTATATAATGTACAGTAATGATCGATTTTTTGATAGAGGTAGAATATATTTCAAAAAATGATGTCAAAGTGGGCATTTTGAACAGAATTTCCCGAACCGATTGTGTTAGAAACGAAAAATATTGCCCTACTGAGAAAATAATTGTTTATTAATCAAGTTTTAATTAATTGAAAGAAAAATAAAAACACAGGTCGCTTATAAATCTTTTCAAAAATCACGTCAGCATGTATCATATATATATATTTTTTTAATTAAAAATTAATCTGAAAATGTGCCAGAAAATTTCGTGTTGTTGAGTATGGAAAAATATTTTTTTAATATCGCCTTAACATGATTCTGATAAAACCATCTATTTTATAAAAAGGAAATAAAAAGTCCTTCCGGCCAGTGCCGGGAGGAAGAGGTAGCTTTCATATTCCTTATTTTAAAAAAGCCAACTTATATTATTCAAACACACGAAGCTCAATTAAGTGGAAACCGAATGTAGGAGATTCAGTACTAATTTTTATCAATACTAAATCATTATGAATGAGAATTTCGCAAAATTAGACAGCTTTATCCGAGCTGCTTTTATTTAAAGTAACTTATATTTCGCTGCCAAATTCGGCTATTTCTTAAAGTGCCTGCCATTTTAAGACAACATGGTGGATGAGGCTAACCAGTGAACTTGGTCGAGACCTTAGTAATTGCTGTGCACATGCTCACTCACATCGGAATCGGTTGATACATACGAGTGCTGTCGCAGGCAAAAAATCAGATTTTTCAAAATGTCACCCACGTTAGAAATTGAAACTGCTATATCTGAGCCATTTTTTAAGATAAAGACAAACAAAAAATGCTCCTGAATCCTTATATCAAGGTCAAATACTTAAGAAAGAAACCTTTTTCAATTTCTAATTTTTTTGCACCTCACTTTAAATATGTATATTTTTTTATTTAATGGCCGCCATTTTGAAACAAGATGGCTGATGAAGCTGGCCAGCGAACTTGGTCGAGATATTGATGTATACTATCCACATGCCTTCTTCCATCGAAATAGGAGAATACGTGTGGTATCGCGAGACAAATACAAGATCGTTTCAAAGTGTTAGCCATGATAGAAATTCAAAGTGCTATAATTCAACCACTTTTTAAGATATAAACAAAAGAACAAATTTTCAGAAACAAAAACTGCTCCAGAATCTTTGTATCAAGGCCAAACACATAAAAAAAAATCTTTTTCATTTTCCAATTTTTTAATACCTCATTTTAAATTTTAAATTACATTTTTTTTTTTTTAAATGGCAACCCTTTTGAAACAAGATGGCGAATGAAGCTGGCCAACAAACTCGGTCGAAACATTGGTATGTACTATGTACAGACCAAGTTACATTGAAATCGGTTCATAAATACGCCTGTTATCGCGTGACAAAAATCAGGGCGTTTCAAAATCTCAGCCACGCTAGAAATTCAAAATGCTATAACTCAGCCATTTTTTAAGATATAGACGAAACAAAAACTGCTCCCGAATCTTTTTATCGAGGTCAAACACATAAGAATAAAATATTTTTTCAATGTTCAATTTTTTGGTACCACATTTCAAATTTAAATTTTTCTTAAAATTTTAAATGGCCGCCATTTTTGAACAAAATGGCGGATGAAGCTGGCCAACGAACTCGGTTGAGACATTGGTCAGTACTATGTATAAACGAAGTTACTGCCAAATCGGTTCATAAATACGCCTTTTATCGCGTGACAAAATTCAGGACGTTTCAAAATGTCAGCTTCGCTAGAAAGCGTGGCTGACATTTTGAAACGTCCTGAAATTTGTCACGTGATAACAGGCGTATTTATGAACCGATTTGGATGTACTTTGGTGTGTACATAGTACATACAAATATCTCGACCGAGTTCGTTGGCCAGCTTCATCCGCCATCTTGTTTAAAAATGGCGGTCATTTAAATAAATTTGAAAAATTTTAAATTTAAAATGAGATACCAAAATATTGGAAAATGTAAAAGATTTTTTTGTATGTGTTTGACCTTAATACAAAAATCCCGGAACAGTTTTTGTTTCGTCTATATCTAAAAAAATGGCTGAGTTATAGCGTTTTGAATTTCTATTGTGGCTGACATTTTAAAACGACCTGATTTTTGTCACGCGATAACTAGCGTATTTATGAACCGATTTGGATGTTACTTGGTCTGTACATAGTACATACCAATGTCTCGACCGAGTTCGTTGGCCAGCTTCATTCGCCATCTTGTTTCAAAAGGGTTGCCATTTAAAAAAAATTAAATTTAAAATTTAAAATGAGGTATTAAAAAATCGGAAAATGAAAAAGATTTTATTATGTGTTTGACCTTGATACAAAGATTCCGGAGCAGATTTTGTTTCTGAAAATTTGTTCTTTTGTTTATATCTTAAAAAATGGTTGAATTATAGCACTTTGAATTTCTAGTATGGCTAACATTTTGAAACGATCTTGTATTTGTCACGCGATAACACAGGTATTCGCCTATTTCCATGTGAGAAAGCATGGTGATAGTATACATCAACATCTCAGCCAAATATAAGTTACTTTAAATAAAAGCAGCTTGGATAAAGCTGACTAATTTCGTGAAATTCTCATTCATAATGATTTAGTATTGATAAAAATTAGTATTGAATCTCTTATATTCGGTTTTCACTAAATTGAGCTTCGTGTGTTTGAATAATATAAGTTGGCTTTTTTGAAATAAGGTATTTGAAAGCTACCTCTTCCTCCCGGCACTGGCCGGAAGGACTTTTTTAAGATATAGACGAAACAAAAACTGCTACGGAGTCTTTGTATAAAGGTCAAATACATAAGAAAAAAATATTTTTCCATTTTCAATTTTTTGGTACCACATTTTAAATTTTAATTTTTTTTTAAATATTTAAATGGCCGCCATTTTGAAACAAGATGGCGGATGAAGCTGGCCAACGAACTCGGTCGAGACATTGGTATGTACTATGTACACACCGAATTACATCCAAATCGGTTCATAAATACGAGAGTTACAGTGTGACATAGGTCAGATATATATATATATATATATATATATATATTGATATATATATATATCAATTTTGAACGGAGGGTGGTTTCGGGGTCTGGGGGTCATGATCGATGAAAATATACCAAAATTTTTTGAAATCGCTTTCCTCCGAACGACTGCAATAGGTAGCTTTTTGTAAAGAAAGCTACCTAAAACTCGTCAAAAGCAGACGGATAAAACTGTTAAAGTGGATTTATATCTAATAATGATTTAGTTTTTGTTGGTGAAATTAGTATACTTAACTTCGAAATCTACCTCTGCCTGTAGGCCGGGCCGGCAGGGATTTTTATTATATTAAATTCTTTTTATAAAAAAAGTTATTTTAATTATAAGCTATTTATGATAAGTTTTATTTGATTATTGATAAGTTTTCTTTTGTATAATAAAACGTATTACTAAATTTTAATCATACTTATTGCTCCCGTAAGGTTTATTTTTTAATCCAAAATATTATCATCCGATGACAAAAAATAGAAGCTATTAATTTCTTTCAGCAAGTATGATAGAGATTGGCAACAAAACTCTTCTTATCCATAGGTTGGCAACAAAACTCTTCTTATCCAAAACTTTTTTCAATTAATTAAATGAATTAAAGTAGATTTTCCAACTTAACACAATGATATCACAGAGCAACTAGCTATAAGTATACAAAAAATTGGAGGTATTCGATGCACGGGGTCGCAGTTACAGTTTTTTCGCGATTTCCCAAAATTTGATTTTTTGGATAAGGCGAGTTTTGAAACTCACGTCCTCATTTATACTGGTATAATTATTCAATTCAAATTACTTTTCGCTAGTGAACTCGCAATAGACACAGGTAGAAATTTAAAAATCATGAAAATACTCTCTATTGAAGCAATATGGAACGTATGTCCGATGACTGCTGTTTTGAAATCGTAAATAAAAGATGAAAAAGCATTTTGAATACTATTTATGAGACTGGGAAATCATAGAAATTTTTTTATCGATAAACATATAATTAATAAAAGACCTATATATGTAAAAAAACAAACAAAAAAACCCCAGATTTTTTTATTTGTTTTATGTTTAAAAAAAGAGATTAAACCATATACATATACAGTGTTAAGATTCATACTTAGAGCCTTATGAAAGATGAAGAAACAATTTCCGTACTTTTCGTTCCAACGTTTTGTTTATTATACCACTATTTTCGAATAGAAATATTATATTTTATTTAATGATAGAAATCTGCCATTAAATAAAACGAAAATTATCATTCATAAATAGTGATACTAAAACGTGGGAATGTCAGCAGCTACGGAAAATATATTAGCCTTTTTTTATAGCGTCCAAAACATGAATCTTATCATTATATGCATATGGTTTAATCGTAGATTTTATACAAAACGAATTAAAATACTATTTTGTGTCTTTCACTTTTCTTTTCTGAAATTTCATTTATCTTATTTATAACTTAGATAAACTTAGCACGATTGGCATACACACTGCCAGATCTCCTTAACTTTGAATACCACTATTTCCGAATAGTAACCTACGTTTTATTTAATAGCAAATTTCTCTCATTGAATAAGACGAATTTGGACATAATATAATTAAATGTTTGAGAGAGTTGGTAGTTATGACATGCATCCTATAAATAGATTCAGAAAATAATAAAACTCAACAAAAAATAAATATTTACAGTTATTTCACTGGGTTTAACACGAGTTAGAATTTTTATTAACTCCGTGTAAACAACTTATTACCTGGCGAAATTATTTCTCTCAGAGAGGAAAACCAAACAAATTTCTCAATAAATTCCCTTAATATGTAATACACTAATGGGGCATAATTATTTCAACAGACTTTCATTTCGTGTACCCCTTGAATAATAGTATTTAAATAATAAAAAGAAGAAAAATGGGCGTGCCTTTATTACATCGCAGTAGCACCACTTTTTCAGCAGAAATGAAATAACAGGTGAATCTGTTTTAGGGGTGTCTGCCCCTGCTGACCTAAATGCAAACACTTCCCTGCGTCCATTAGCAAATTAAAGAGATGGTGTTTTGCGTTCACTAGCGCTTATCGGCAATTTCTCTCATTTATTTTTCAGTTCCGGGTAGGTGGAGAGAGACGCACTGCAACGAGAGAAAATTAATTTTGAGGAAGGAAATCTGAATTATTTCCCATAAAACTTTCTAAAAACCATTTTTCGTGATTTTCTTTATGTGGTATTAGAATTTTAATTAATCTTTTGAACAAAAGAATTAAAAGTTTAAATAAGAGCCGAGTTTGAGAAGAAAAACTAGAACTATAAAGTTTTAATATATGACTTTAGTAGTGAATTAAAAGGAGAATATTTTTCTTTTAGTTTCTGCCTTAACTGAGGATTATTTAAATATTTGAAAATGAGAACAGGTTTCGTAATAAGACGTATTTTTAGCTCACAGGCTATCAAAGCCTGAGAGCTAATGTGCCCGCAGGTTCTGTATGTACGTATGTATGTACGTAACGCGATAACTCTTGATAGAAATGTCCGATTTGTTTCGAAATTGGTATATAGGTTCATTTTGTTAAGGCGCTTTCCTGATTAGTTTTGAGGGTTAATTGGTTAAGTATAAAGGGCGAAACGGGGGCTAATCCCCTTAATTTAGATAAATGTTTTTTTTTTTTTTTCATGCAAAATTATCAGATTTCCTTGAAATTTGGTATATCGGTTTATTCTGCCAAGGTGTTTCCCTGATTAGATTTGGAGGTTCATTGGTTAAGTATAAAGGGAATGAGTGAGCTAACCCCCTTAATTTAGCTATTTTTTTTCTGTCGATTTCTTTTTTTTTCAAGGAGCATTATTCTTTGAAATAGGAGTATAATATACAATTAGTGTGAATATCCTATGAGCTCAATGTCATCAGTTTAACTGGGCACTTTTTTTATTGAGTTTATAGATTATTTTAAAGAATGTGATCATGCAAGTGCGGACCATAATATCTTAAATGTGTACTAAATGATGTGAAGTTAGTTTAAGTAATCTTCTAAGCAGGTAATTTCAGAAATACATTTTAGAAAACCTGTTAAATAGCAAAGGAAACGAATTTATCCGTAAAAGTATGTTTGTGGTTTTGAATGTATAATGATTTTCTTAAACAATTAATGAAATATAGCAGATTATTGAAGCCTTTATAATACAAAGCTAATATACTAATATCTTGCATATTTTAACTCAAAATAGGGATTATTTCTTACAAGCGGATGAAAGGAAATAAGGAATCAAAGTAAACGTACAAAATAAATAACTAAATAAATAAATAGCGTTAGGGCTTTCAAGTAATTTTTTCTCTTGCGTTAAGCATGTCATCCTTCAAAAAATGCTGTATTTTGTAGTTAAAAAAAAAAAAAAAAAAAAACAACAACCAATTTCCTTCTGATGACAATAATTTTAAAGAACGATATATTTCCGATTTTATCCGCTACATTCTGCCATCTTTAATATTTTATGATCATGCATATTTTCATTTATTTTCTTTTAAAAAGAATGTATAGCCAATACCTTTCGGATTCCTCCAGAAAAAGATTTTTGCCAGAATGTGAAATGGATTAATAATAATTAGAGTGTTTAAAAAAATGTACTTTTGATTAAGATATTTTGTGTTTACTTTAAATGCAATATCCTTACTCTTTCATAATCTGAAATTTCAGAATTTTCTTTTTATAACTCTAAAGCTTAATCTGATTTCGAAAAAAAAAGAGGGTAGATCTATTTTAGGGCTATATATTTCCATTTTACAAATACCTGTACATTCTCTTGAGTTTCTCGTAATGGAAGATTTGAAGGTGAAAAGTGGATTGCTCATTTTAAATAAAATTAGAGTTGGATGCAGAAATTGATAACATAATTAAAGGATTATTTTTAAGTAGCATTAGGAAACTGCTTTTTCCTAATCAAGAATTTAATAAATGTCAAAAAAAGGATAAACATTGTAGTAGAAAATTGGGTTGTGTTGGACTGATTTTTGACAGCCAATTATCTACTCGAAGGATATAGGCCTGAGGGGGATTGCCCTCCTTGCGGGTCTTTCTAAGGGAACCTAACCCGTATTTACGCATGGAAATCCAAGGTTAGAAGAAAACCACGAAAACTTCGAACGATTAGGCCGACGGGCGCGATTGGGTTCGAATCCAGCACCTCCCGTCTACCAGCTTCGAGAGCAAAACCTCTCGGCCACTGGTGGGGAAAGAGAAAATTGGAATAAGTTTAATTGTATTACAGCTACCTGTAATACAATTAAACTCATCCCAAATTCGTAGGCAAGTACAGCTATAACAAAAGTTAGAAACATATCTCGGTTATCTTTTGCGCAGTATAACACATTTTACAATCAATAAATGCTATTGATTGTACGGTCTTTATTTACAGCTGATCTTGTATGATGATACTGGTGAATTTTTTATTGAAAAAATCACCAGTCAAAAACTCAAACTCTACTATCTTTCTTCTTGCGCGTTTATTTTTCTTGAAATAAAATGAATGATTAAGCCAATATATTTCTTTGTTTGAATCGTCTTCAATATTAAACCGATCATGGAAACATTCAATGATTTTGAAAAAAAAAAATAATAATAACTTCTACAACTACGGTTGTCACAATGCATTCTCAAAAACAATTCCCTTAAATTAAAGTGAAGTTATGAGAGCAAGCACTACTACCGTCAGCACATCTTAACGTAGTAACATTTGTAACACATATTTTAATTCAATTAAGCAAGACATTTTAATAAGGTGTAAAAAATAACTTTCTGATTATCCGATTTTCTAACTATCTGAATAAAAACAGTGGCTAATTCTGTTAATCAGATATTGAAATAAGGGACCAGAATATTGCACATTTTTACGCATAAAAACTGAATTAAATTCTTTTTAACAGTCCATTAAAAGGCTTATTCATAGAATAAATCATCCGGAAAAGCAACAATTTAATAAATACAGAATAAAGTTAAATATGAAACGAAAAGAAAAAAAATGATTTTAAAATTATATTTTAGCACTTCAATTAATCTTGGCAAATCAACTGACTTTATATTAGAAATATCAGTTTCTTTCTTTTAAATGAAAACGTAATGAACGAATAAAGGGAAGTTGCTAAGACAATTTGGATGTTTTAGCAATAGCATAAAGCTATCGCTATTCCAGAAAACTTGGCCAAAACTAGTAAAAATGACTTAAATGCTTCAATTAATTTTGACTTCTCTGGGCTGAGTATTTTATATCGCCACTATAATTAATAATTAAAATAACATGTAAATTCAGCTGACTCAATGAAAAGTAAAATTTAGTTTTAAAATCACTTTTAGCTGTCTAAATAAAATTTATATCGATTAAAGAAAAGGGACTTTACTTGAAAACAGTTAATTCACTTGTTTCAAAGACAAATATAATAATTAAGAAAAGAATAATTATCCGAGGAATGATAACATTTCATCAGTACCGTCAAGCGGAGTGACTTTGTTTTATTTTTTGCGTCTTATTGTCTTTAAAGATACATAAGTATTGAAATTTTCATGTAACAATTTCTAATTTTTTTTTTTCTAATTCCATGATATCGAGTGGATCATCCACATTTAGTATTTTTAAAGAATAATTTCTAAAATATATACTGTTTAAAGAGCGGGAAAAAGTCACTGCCTCATAACTAAATAAACGGTCAAGTGCGAGTATAACTCGCGCTCAGAGGGTTCCGCACAATAAATATATGAATTATTAACTGTATTACAGTCGACGCTCGTTATAACGACCCCTCCCATGCCAAAGAAAAGTGTCGTTATAACGGGAGGACGCTATAACGAAAGTCAAAGAAAAAAAGTGTCATCAGGTGCAGAAAAATTAAGGTTTCAAAAGAAAATCTATAAAACAATATTGTTACAAATGTTTTGTTTAATTCGTATTAAATAAACATTAAAAATTATAAATTATAAAAAATCAATTAAAGACAATGATTACGTATTTCTAAAGTAAAATTTAAAGTAAACATTAAATCACAAAAAAAGAAATAGTTACTTACGTATAAATATTTATTTTCTACAAAAATAATTCGAAATTGTTAGTTTAGTTATTTTGTATTCATTTGATATTTTCTTAAAACAAAAATTTCCATCTGAGTTAGAGATCATAAGTTATTTTCAGTGTTTTCTTGGCTTTCAAAAAAATGTTTTAATGTATCGAATGCATTTGAAAATTTTTTACACTAGGAATCGGCGGTGACTGCATACTTTCTTCATCAGATGACTATTTCTTCTTGTATAGCACAGCCAGAAATAATGTCATTTTCCGTCAGATCTTGCAATATTTTTTATATTTGCTGAAAATTTCCTTCTCGTGATTGACTACCAGAAACAGGGAACTCCACTTTCTTCGGCCCTCAAAATCGAATCACGGTTTTTAGTTATCGTAAATAAAGTGCTTTTGGTCATGTTAAATGGTTTAGCAATTTCAGATTTAGCCATTCATTTTTCATCAACCGCTGTAAAACTATTAATTTTGTTTCCAATGGAATCGCATTCCGTTTGTTTAAAACATACTTGCGAAAATCTTGCGAAAATACATACATGTCCGAAACTAAATGCGCGTGCGAGTGAGTACGCGCATGCGCATATGCTTACGGCAACGGGATTCAAGTTCAAGCGACTGATTACTAAATTTGATCCCAGGAAGAAATCTAATCAATCTGATCTCTTCAGACCTTACTTGTAAACTCGGCAATTAGTCTTTTTTGAAAAAAAAAAAAATGGATATCTTTTCTTGGGAAAAAAATCTTGAGGAAAGGTCATTTCGGTCGCTGTATTGGGACATAAGCTGCTGGTCGGCCGTTATATTGGGTGTAAAAATATCTTAGCTTACAGCGGACATATTTTGGGACATTTTACATGGGTCGTTGTTTTTGAACAGTCGCTATAATGGCCGGTCGTTATAACGAGCGTCGACTGTAGTAAAAAGTTCGTTACTAACAGAACTAGTTGAATGCATCAATCCCCAAATTTTTTTCTACCTCATACATGTTAATGCTTCAAAATTCGCTATCACACTGCCAAAATTAAATGGCAATCTATGCCCATGATGAAGATTCTAAACATAAGAAATTCTGTGCATTTAGTTCTTGAGATATGTCTATCACTGAAATCGTGTAAATCCAGTAAAATTCAGCCTAGCAGCGCCACCTATTGTGTGATTTATTCGAAAATTTAATCAGCAACACCTTTTGTCAACTTCTAACTGAATCAGAAATTTTGAGGAAATCCGTGGATTAGTTTTTGAGAAAGAGCTATTGCGCGAATCGTGAAAAATGCAGCACAGCAGCGCCACCTGTTGGGTGATTTGCACCAAAAACTAATCAGTACCAATTCATATCAAGGACTAACTGAATCTGAAGTTTGATGAAAATCCGTGCATTAGTTCTTGAGATAGAGCTATTGCGGAAATCGTGTAAATCTTGCAAAATGCAGCATAGAAGCGCCACCTGTTGGGCGATTTACACTAAAACGTAAATAGTACAAACTTATATCAAGGACTAACTGAATCTGAAGTTTGATGAAAAACTGTGCATTAGTTCTTTAGATAGAGCTGTTGCAGAAATCGCGAAAAGTGCAGCATAGAAGCGCTACCTGTTGGGCGATTTACACCAAAAACTAATCAGCACCAATTTATGATAGGGACTCTCTGAATATAAACTTTTATTAAATTCCGTGCTTTAGTTCTTGAGATAGAGTGTCCACAAAGTTGTGTCACATACAAACACACAGACAAAGTCACAGACTGATAGGCAGACATTTTGTAAAAGCATGTTTTTCGGGATCTCTGATCATTAAAACGTATAAATCCGTCGAAAAATGGAAGTCGAAAATTTTCTCGAATCCAATACGTTCCTCTTGTAAAGATAGAAGAAAGTAAAAAAATAAGACTTTGTAAAAAAAACTGTACAACGTAGGGTTTGGTACAGCTGTATATATATACTAGAAAAGTATGAATCGGTATACCGTAAAAGTTCAAAGAGATATGAAGCCTAATAATATCAAATGTTGCTATTCTGCATAACTGTTATTTAAATCTTATCCTAATCTGTTTATGATGAACTTAATTCGGCACTGACAATAAAAATAGTGCACATTTAAACTTCATTTGGCATTTCATAGAACTAAATTCAGCGTCGTAATAATCTTTTCTTTTTACAATGTAGCTAAAACAAAACCCGTGTTCAATGTAAACTTGGCATTGCGCTAAGCACGCTTCGAAAGGAGGTCGCAAAGTTGCAACGCCGAAAGGCCCGTGCCACGTTTTTCCAGATAGGTTATTAATTAACTTTTAAAGAGACGGGAGGCGTATTGGGAGATCCATTCAATGCATACTAGTCGCAAATCCCATAATATTTGAAAATCCCATAATACAGTAGCGCTCAAAATTATTGTGACATATTATATTCGCCATTATATTCGCTCTTATTTTGTTTAATGTAAAAATATAAAAGAAAAATATATTCCTTATCATTAAGAACAATATGACTGCAGTTATTCAAAAGTATCAAGTTTCAACTTGTTTGTTTACATTCGGCACCATCGAAGAAATGTGACTTCTCCTTAGCTCAAAAGTATTTTAACAATTAGTTTGCATTTAATTGTTGAAGGCGTGAATTGCTCTATAACTTGGATTAGTGTTTATATTGACTTACTGTGATTTTTTTTTTTTTTTTATGTCGAAATGCAAAGAATATTCTAGTGGTTTTAGAAAAGCCGTTGTAAATGCACTCAAGCAAGGAAGGACGCAAGTAGAAGTTGCTCGTTTTTTTAGCGTGTTTCGGCAGTTTGTTAGTGCAGGGAACAAAGTTTTTAATAAACGAAAATCTATCGAAAATAAGCCTCGAATTGGCGGTCCGAAAAAAAACAACTTGCAATGGTGACCGTATAAAAAAAGCACAAATGATAGTCGTGAGTCGGCTGTAATATTAAAAAATAAATTGCAAGAAAATTACGGCATAGACATACACGTTTCAACTGTCAAACGGTGCCTAAACCTCTATGGTTTACATGGCCGAAGACTAGCAAAAAAGGCCTTTGATATCTGCTAAGAATAGGAAGGCTAGACTTGCATTCGCAAAATGGTATAAATCGTGGACAAGTGTAGAGTGGTCTAATGTTTTGGGGAGTGATGAAAGCAAGTTTAATTTAATGTCTTCTGGTAGAATCAAGTATATTCGACGTCCTAAAAACAAAAAAAAATATGATGTTTGATACCAAATACCTACCGTCAAACATGGCGGCGGTAATGTGATAGTTTGAAGTTGTTTATCTTGCAGCGGAGTTGAACCCTTAGTTCGAATTGAGGGGAATATGGATCGGTTCATGTATGCTGATATATATTACAGACTCATATGCTACCATATGCTAAACAAAACATGCCTACTAAGTGACACTTTCAGAAAGATAATGACCCGAAACACAAATCCAAGCTCGTAAGGTATTTTATGAAACGCAGAAAAGTCAAGATTATAGAGTGGCCACGTCAAAGTACGGATTTGAACCGTATAGAGCATCTGTGGGATGAGTTAGATCCCAGAGTAAGGTGCCAAAATTATTCAAATACGAATCTCTTAAAAATGAGTGGGACCAAATATTTTCTGATCGAATACAAAAGTTAGTCTACTCAATGCCTGCGCGTTGTGAGGCTGTGATAGAGGACAGAGAATATGCTACTAAATATTTCCTGACACATTACTATATTTGATAATTATTGTGTTAAAACGATTTTTTATTATAATGTCAAAATACTTTTGATTTATCATTTTTCTGATTTTTCATGGGTTTCACGTTATTTTCTAGAAAATGATAGTTAATTTACTAAAATTCTGTAAAACGCTGAATATGCTTAAATAAATTAAATGATTGATTTTTGTATTTTATTGTTGTTTTTAATTAAGTCAATTATTATCGTTGTCAAAATACTCTTGAGCGCTACTGAATGTGATCTATTAAATCCCATAATATGTGATCTAGGGTAATCATTATATTTTTCCTGCAAGGTTTAAGTTTACGTCTACTACCTCTAATATTTTTATAATTTTAATTTCCGTAGATTCGGAAATAGATGTGGGAGAACATATTTTTGCACTACATTTTCGACCATATCTCTGAAAATATACAGTCAAACCTCGTTAACATGAACCTCAAGGGGAATTAAATTTTTGTTCATGTTATCCGTAGTTCATGCTAACAGAACAACAAAAAAATCCAGAAAAAAAATATTGAGAAAAATACATATAGTGGAGACTGGGGGCTAATGGGGAATAAGAGCTAACGGAGCAACAGGGTTTTCTCTTAAAACATGACAGTCAACATTTATCAGTAAATGTCATTTCCAGTGTTACACAAGAACATGCATTGAACCACTTTTTGTCATTAGCTATTTGCAAAGCAAGAATCGAGATATATTTAAGCATCAAAATGAGATTTTTTATATTTAATAAATGTTTGTTTTGGTCAGCTATTAAATCAGTTTTTAAAATAATACATTTTATTATAAAGCTTTTATGCAATGTTTTAATTTTAATCATTTATTTTTAATCATTATTTCGTACCAGAGATAAACAGTTAATTTACAATAAGCTTCAATGAAGGGGTAAAGGATTCAGGGACAAATGTGCATTTCACACAGGGTCTAATGGGAGAAAACTTTGTTTCAGACATATTTCTATTTTAATAATTAAACTATTAGTTATTTTTTTATCCATAGAGAGTCTTTCACTAAAGACGTGGCTGGGGACCTGCGTATCTTTCTTCCGCAAAAGAGTCGGACTAGAGTAGAAGAGTAAATGGGCCACTCGCCGCGGCGAGCGGCCTCTCTTCGTCCGCGGCCCTTTATTCTTCCACTTATTACGTCCCGAGTAAAAGACACTCTAGCGAAAGCCAGATTGAAAAAAAGAAATCAAAAATTGAAACCGGACAAATTTAAAAGGTAAATTACACAAATTAAAGACACCGAAAACCGGGAAGGGTTGAGCTCGGGGCGATGAAGCTACCGAACGACTCCTAGCTACCTCGAGCTCTACCTTTAGCTTCCGATTCCTACCGGAAAACTGGCTTTTTTTTTTTTTTTTTTTTTTTTTTTTTTTTTTTTTTACAGTGTACTTGCTTATAGAAAATCAACAAATTGAGATATTTCAATGCAACAAAAACTAATATTAGCTTAAGGGATTATATTAAATTTTTCTTTGATGACCTAAGTAGGTATTCACTTTAAAAACAAAATGTTTATCTTACTTGTTTTAGTAAACCTTGAATAATTATATATAATAATAATTATAACAATAATAATTGAAAACTGTTAGAAGTAATTGTGTAAAAAAAAGTCCTATTCCCTAGAACTATTCCTGTTCCCTAGGGAAAAAGAGGCTATCTCACTTTTCTAGGAATTTTTGTTCACATTAAGCGTAAAAATCGCACATGGGGACATCGAGAATTGTTCATGTTAAGCAAAATTTCGCATTAAACGTGTTCATCTTAAAAGGGGAAAAACACTAGAATCCGTATTCATTTTGACGGGGACAGTGGGAGTCATGTTAAAAGTAATTCACGTTAAGCGTGTTCGCGTTAACGAGGTCCAGCTGTAATACCTAAAATTAAAAGAAATGTATTTTTGGGTTCAGCGTTACGAAAGCTTTCACACGATCCCCCAACGATATACAAAGAAAAGATTTTTTTTCTTCAAGTAACTTAATGAGCCCCTCTACATTTTCCTTAAAAAAAATTGTGAAAGTTTAATAATCTGTAAATATGTGGGTCAATAGTCTTTATTACTTCCCCCAATTTGAGCTCTCCACGTTCCATAGTTTACGAATAAAATGGCTGTGACAGATAGACACAGGAGTGATCTTATAATGGTTCCGTTTTTACTTTTTAAGTACGGAACCCTACAAATAATAAAATAAGCCTTAAAAACTTTCTAAGACAATGATAACCCACCATTATGATAGAATAATAAAACATAATAAAAAAACTACGTCATTTCGAGATTAAAAAAGAAATAATAACACAAATTTTGTATGAAAATAAAAATAAAAATGGAATTTTATTAAAAAATGTGCATTATGCAAGACATGTAAAACAAATTAACAATTAAGACGGTTAAATTAATATTTTTCCACAGAAAACAAAATCTCGGATATATGCACATATTTCAGGCACTGAAAAATCATTTCTTTTAGAAGAAATAGGAATTTTTATTTGAGGGGTGGGGGGGATAATTTTTCTAGGATCTTTTTTAAGTAGTGATAGTAATTGAATATTTTTCAGCAGCTTTTCTTTGACTAAATACATGTTGCACAACAACATCTGCAGCGTTTTATCAATATAATTTTTATAATTACCTACCTACTGAATAACCTAGTAAATAACCTACTGGAGATTTATACGCATTATTACACAAGTACATGCACAAAATAATAATAAAACGTTTATATTTGAGGTAAATGCTTCCTTTTATGATTTTATTTTGAGAACAATTAAATATAATAAATAAACTAAATTTGTGGAGACTTTGTGCCGAGACAATCTCACCTCAAATAAACATTCAAAATACCGGTTTGTGAATAAAGTCAATGGAAAATTTAAAATATGAAATTAATATATATAAATCTAAATTATTTTAAAAGAAGACATATTAAGAAAGTAAAAAAAAAAGTATTTATCCCTTTACAGAATCCAGTATAAATAACTTTTCCAATCAAAAGTTTCGTCCTGTAAAATTAGGCGCGAAATTGTAAACAAAACAACAAACGAAGTGAGTCCAAAGTCAATTTATAAAATGCTAAATTAAATAATTTACGTTTAAGGTACTACCGCAGTCTATCAGAAATCGGCATTACTAATTGGTTTTTTTCTAAAAAAATTTATTTATTGCACGTTTTATTTTTATCCGCGGTGTGAGACAAAGCTACCCCGGTTGACGGGAGCATAAAAATATTCCATGCCGCTAAAGCAGCTTCAAAACTAGACGAGCTGAATTAAATTACTTTAAGCTAGTTTCGTCTTCGCTGCAAAGAATATTTTAAATTGTCACTCTAATTAACCATTGTAATAGTAGATAAATACAAAATTCAGTTTTAAAATCAGGTTTAAATGTCTCGATAAAACAAATTTTGGTTAAATATAAGAATTTAAATCGAAAAAAATATTAATTTGTTTCAAAGGCAAATAGAATAAATAAGGAAAGAAATATTACGAGAGGAATACTAACGCTTTATCAGTAGCTTAAAATACCATATCCCTAAAACATTCTCAAAGCTAGAAGAAATACTTTAAAAACTACTTAAATACTTTAGTCTTGACTTTTACTACTTAAATACTTTTGCCTTGACAGTAACATATATTTCAAACCGTCACTCTAGTTCAAAAATATAATGCAATCTTTAGGAAAAATATCATGTACTCCATAAAGCTTTTGTTCCGCAATTTGTCAGCGAAGGCCAATTAACAAATATCCAATACCTGTCATAACCAAGACAGCTAAAATTAATCTGTATACGTTAGGGAGGTTACTCCAGTTTATTAATTCTTATGGTAGGAAATTTAACAAGCAGTGTTTAAGGTAAGAAATTAAGGTATTTACTTATAATATCTTTTACATAAAATCTTGTTCGATTACGCTTTTCGAAGCTTCTAATTTACCTTTTCTTAAAAAAAAATAAATAAATAAAACCCTCAAGTAAGAAAAGATATAATGTCAATAAATCAATATTTAAACGAATTTCTAGTTCATTTATATGAAACTGTCAATCGATTATTTCTTTTGTAACAGTTAAGTGTCACCAAATTAAACTAATAATTTATTCATCATTTTTTTGTTTGAAAGTTCAGTGTTCAAAATCTTTATTTAATCTTTATTTGCTGATAAATGGACAAAACGAAGGAATTTATTTGAATATGCCGATGGTTTATTTATTTTACATAATTGATGGGACTTGTTTTATCCACGAGAGTAGTTTTGTGTATTTTCTTCAAAAAAGGAATTTCTAGGTATGAGAGGATTTTTTCAATTGTGATATTAATTTACTTGAAATTATTACTTTTTCGTTTTAAAATATTTTGAAATACGAGCGGTCTCATTTTTTTTTAATATAACAATTTCTATTTTTATTTTTTTTAACTACACGACCTTTAAAAGCTGCCATGAATTTTATTTATATCAGTCCCATTCTCTAAAAGTCTAATTTTGAAACTTGATGCAACTAACGATTTATAATATATATTTTTCATTACTTGAATTTTATTATACTTTTTCTTTATTTTTTAAATATTAAACCATGGGAATCAAGATAATTTATTTTATTGTTCTTATATGAATATTTTCCTTTCTCTCCGTTTATTTATTTGTTTATTTTTATTTATTTATTTATTTATTTATTTTTTTTTTTACGGAAAAGAATGACAAACTTTTCTTACTGACCCACACCCCTATATATTCTTGATAATGGTCAGAAAATATAAACAAAAGTTGTAGATCAGCTCAATTAATTTAATTTATAATTACATGCAAAATATTTTAGGTTAAATATTTTAAATATAAAATTATTATTTTTTCAAAATATTTTTGACTGTTAAATTTTATTTGATGACAAACCATTCAAATAATAATAATAATAAAATTAAAATCATATAACTTCTCCTCCTAATAAAATATGTCACTATTGAAATGATTTATCGCCGAAAAATTTACAGAAATCATTTTGCCGGGCTTTGGGTTCGAACCTGTGTCGTCTACAAAAACTCAGAGCTTTAAGCTGGCATTTTAGACCACTCGTCTAACCCAACCTGCACTTTCCTTCCCCTAAATGGAAGATCTAGTAAATTTAACTTCAGGCATGCGCAAATGCGTGAATTTTTTTGACTGAACTTTCAGAATAAGGTTTTCGTTTTAATATATATGATTTTATTTTTAGACATTTAAAATGTAATGTTGAAAAAGTCTGTCTGATAGAATGAACCTAACTGAACAATCTTACAAAAGGTTCAGATTTTAATTCAAATGAACATTAAAAAGACAATACCTACTGGCAAAGCTTTTGAAAGCTGAATTGCCAGAATCTCCAGAGTCACATTATAAAATCATGGCCCAGTTGCCTCACGTAACCTTATATTGTATTTTTAATAAAGCTGACATAGTGTGTAGTTCATTTTAATTTTTTTTTTCTCTAGTCGGCTTTACAAGCCGTTGATGAGCATATGCAACTTAAGAAGAAAGAAGTTGAAGAAGTACACCGAAAGTTAATGAAAGATGAACCTTCCAAAGATCATCTCAAAGCTTTCCAGATGGATTTTGCTAGAAGCACTCGAAGTAGTCGAGTATCAAGTAGTTATGCTTCACCTGCGTACAATCCTCCTGTAAAAATACCAGTATGTATATATATTATTTTTATAATACATAATTATTCTGATAATTCAACTGGATTTCGCATTTTTAATACAATATAAACATTCTATAAATGCAACATATATTTCATTCTTGAATATTAAAAGAATGTTCTTTAGCACAAGTTGGTTCATTCACTTTTTTATACTAAATAATCTAATGAAAAAATGCTTTAATATTCTCCAAAGTTATTTTGGTTTTGAAAAGAGTTGTAAATAAATTGTTGTAGTAAAAGTTAAATGAAATATAAAAGTATGTCACAAATACTTCTGACAGTATTTGTTTTGGTTTTAATTCATTAATGCATTGTATTTTTTATCCATTTAGTTAAGCATATTAAATAAATCTTGACTGTCTGCATGCAAGACCTGATATTTGCAAGGACTTGTGGACCAGCCGCCCTACTCCTCTAATTATAAAGGGGTTGCAAAAGCGAAAAATCAAGAAATGTTTCTTAAAGTGAGAACATATTGTGGCTACAAAAATGTCGTGCCCCCAACCTAAACTTTTATCCAAGGCCCCACATATGGTTTGTCAAGCCCTGTCTACAGGGTGATTCAGAATAATTGTTTAGTAATTTGCAGGGAGATAAACACACACTACAATAGCTTTTATAGAGTGTTGTCCACGTATAACCTGACCGACCTTTATTTTCGCAACCGTTGGTCCTAGATGCATACTTCCAATTACAAAAATGGTTTAAATAAGGCAATTTGGGTTAAGAAAAACATTTATTAAAAATTACGAAATTTAAATTTTTATAGTCCCCCGGTCCTATAAGTGATATTTACTAAAAATTTACTGTGACACTAACAAGTAAGACAGAAAAAGTCCCATTCATCTAACATTAAAATTGACCGAGTTATGAAAGTTTGAAATGCATGACTTATATCACTTTTCTGCATATCAAAACAGATGATTTCGACCATGCTTTCAGGGGTCGTGTATAAAGTACTTAAACTTATTTCAAGGTATCTGCGCTTTGAAAGAAATCGTACAAATATTACGATTAATTTTATTAGTTAAGTTTCAGATTAGTTAAAATAATTGTATTTTAACATATGTTTTATTTTGTAAGGATTTGAGGCTATGATTTCTTTTAACTAAAATTATGTTATTTTCATAAGGTTTTATTTAACTTGCAATGATCGTCTTTCCAATTTAAAATTTGTACTCGAATTTTAACTTACTTTCAGAAGTGCGATCGAAGTTAAATTTTACATACTGACTTAAATTCGATGACAGTGCAATATTATTATGATATTCGACTCTTACCATCTTATACATACTTATATTAGAGGATAACACAAAAAAATTCGGATAGATTACCGTCAAGAAGTTTAAGAAAGAGTTTTAGATTAGATAACATAAACCTGCGATGGTTGTGTTCTTTAACTTTTATAATTACATTTTATGTATTTTTTAACGCGGAATCAAAAAATTACCTTCACTTTTAACCATCATGTCAAGATTTTTTGCAAATCGTAAATTTCAAGGTTAAAAAATAGCGAAAAATCTGATACTATAAAATAGATGTAAGACTTTTTTATTCAGTTTAATTTTATTTAATTCAATAATTTATTAGATTTTTTGGCTTATGCTGGGTTTCTTACAGCTAAACAGCTCGGGGGTCCGATGAGGTTGCGAGGGTTTTAACTTTTAGCTTTTAAATTTGCGATTTGAGGAAATTCCTGACGTGATGGTCTAAAATGAAGGTTATTTTTGGACTCAGTGTAAAAAAATACATAAGAATAAATTTTCAAAAGCTAAAACATGTCCCAACCCAAAATTTGAAAGACAGTGTAATCTAGCAGCATTTTAAAATATGTATAATTTTGTAAAGAATTGAGGCTGTTGTTTTTCATCCTTTTATTTAACAAAAAATCTGTTACTTTTACCCTCTTATAATGTTCAGTACAAATTGTACATTTTGCAGTAATATGTCAGAATGATTAAAGATTTCAAATTTATATTGCAATGCTAATTTTACTCTCAACCATTTCTTTAATATATCTGACGAAATTATATTTATACTAAATTTGTGAATGACCCCTAATATGCAGCAAAAAATATACTCCAACTTTAAACAGCAATTACGGTCAATTTTAATCGTTG